>BGPR01002759.1:60132-162735 GCA_013235015.1 Araneus ventricosus | reverse complement strand
GTCTTTATTCGTTCAAAATGCTGTTTTTATGCAAGAAAGTGCACCACCTCACACTATTTTTTCTTGAAAATTCTTTTTTTCAGTCTTTATTTTTTTACGAAAACAAGAAAAAAACAGTGTGAGGTAGGGCACTTTCTTGTATAAAAACGACATTTGGAACGAATAATACACTCATGTCCATAAATTAAGGATAATTCAGAATCACACAGAAATTGAACTCTAAAATAAAAATTTCACCTGTAGAATTATCACACACATCTTGAAGAAGAATATGCAAATTGCAGGAAACCACCAGATGGCGCGGATAGTACGTCACAATGACGAGAGTGTAAGAGAGGGGTATATAAGGAATGGTGGCAAAGAAGTAAAATTGTTTACAAGCGCTTTAAAAGCCTTTCAGTGCAATAACCGCATAGTTATGGCACAAAGGAAGCATTTGGATGATTTTTTACGTGGTACAATTATCGGACGACTGGAATGTGGACGTACCCAGCTGGAAGGATCCGAGGAACTTGGAATCGCCCAGAGTGTCATCTCCAGGCTTTGGCAACGATTCCAAGATGATGGTAATGTGAGTAGATGTTACAGCACAGGTCGCCCCCGAGTTACAACGCCGAATGAGGACCGGTATTTGGCAGTTACTGCCAAAAGAAGCAGACGGAGCACAGCATCAGACCTGTCTCGTCAGCTCTCTTCAGCTACCGGTACGACAGTTTCAAGGCAGACCGTGTACAGACGCTTAGGGCACATTGGTCTATATGCTCGTAGGCCTGTCAGATGTGTTCCACTTACCGCAACTCACTGTCGCCTGCGATTAGCCTGGAGTAGAGAGCATGCATTGTGGACACCACAACAGTGGTCTTGTGTGATGTTTTCCGACAAGTCCAGGTTTAGTTTGCAGTCTGATTCTCGCCGGACTTTCATATGGAGAGCGCCAGGTACCCGTTACCACCAAGAGAACACCACTGAACGACACCGTTACGGTGGTGCAGGATGGTTCATTTTGGGAGGAATTATTCTTGGTTCCAGAACTGACCTGCATGTTCAGAGTGTAACGATGACAGACCACATCTATCGGGATGTCATTCTGGAACAACATGTACGTTTGTTTCGGGGCGCCATGGGTGCTGAATTTCTGTTTATGGATGACAACGCCCGTCCTCACCGTGCAAACATTGTAGACGAATGCCTTCAATCGGAGGATATCACCCGTATGGATTGGCCAGCATACTCACGGACTTGAATCCAATAGAGCATGTGTGGGATATGCTTGGCCGACGAATTGCAGCCCGTCAACCCCCTCCCACCTGTCTACCGGAACTTCGGAGGGCATTGCTTGATGAGTGGTGTAATATTCCCCAAGATCAGATTGATAATTTGATACTCAGCATGCCTAGGCGTTGTAAGGCCTGTATTGCATCGTCCGGGAGACATACTCCGTATTAACCATCATACTAATCATGTTATACTCTTTTTTGCAAATAGGTTCTTTTTTGAAATTTGCTCCAGGGAGTAAAAATCGCAATTTTTATTAATTATGTCAAACATATAGCATCTGTTTTGCTCTTTACCTTTTGTTTAATAAATAGACTTTACAAATAAGTCAAATTTGTTTTGCTTCTGTCTCTTTCTTTGTCTGAACTTCATTATCCTTAATTTATGGACATGAGTGTAATAATGAAAAAAAAAAAGGCTACCTTCAGAGCAGAGCTTATTAAGCGCAGCGCTACCTATTGAAGAAAATATTAACTTTTTTCATCTTTATATCTTTTTTTCCGGTTTTCATAGAGCGAATCACTTGTACTACATACTAGTGAAAATTTGTTTTATCTCGAGGCCTAGCGACTCTAGGGTCTTTTCAATATGCGAATTTGTAATATCCCTGTATTTACGCAAGATGTGTGCACGACTTTTCCAAGAAATTTGTTGACTTGTCTTTCATGTGTTTTTGGATTATGTTGTATGTGTATGTGCCTTTTAAAAATATATTTATCAAACATTGAACTTAATATGCAGTTCAGAACTCCAATTGATTTCATGTTAAAAGACAGAAAAATCTTTAAAATGTCTAGTCAAGGACAAGGCGAATGTCAATTATTTTTATATACATATATTGTATTGAAATTTTTATTACATACAAATCGAATTACATCCCTATTTAGAATAAATTTGGGAATGATACATTCAAAAGCAAAAGTTTCGAGAGAAACTTTTAGAAACGTTATTCTTTGTACAATTTTAAAATTGTGCATACGTGATATCACACGAATTCATATTCGTGTAAATCAATTGTGCCATTAAAAGATTTTTTCGTCCCCCCCCCCCAATAGTCGTCAGGGGTGGAACAGAGTAAAAGGGCACCAAGGATACGGTATTGTATTTTCGCCCACTCGTCATATTTAACTGTAAAAAGTGTGAAATGAGCTCTAATACTTTGTCTCCGTAGCACCCTCTAAGTCTGGCGTTCGGGTCTTTAGACCCCCTACCCTACCATTTCTCTACGCCATTGAAACAAAGAGGATATACAACTTATATATATCTGCAAATAACGAAGTCCTTAAGAGCTCCAAATTCTCAATAATGTATATATAGAAAGTTTTAATTTTAATATATTTGCCTACGAAAATACGAAGCTTGAGTTCTGAAATACATTTTTCTATTTTTAAATGGAAAATTCTATACTTTGTGCAGGGATTTTCAACATGCGCGGTGTGAAACATGCAGGAAAGACAAAAAAAATTTGTAAAAACTAACTATTGAAACCAAAAGTAAGAAAAAGATGCATTCTGTTAGGCAAAGACATTCATTAAAATAAAGTTCACTCTTCAAGATAAGTAAATAAATGATATAATACTAAAGCTTTGTGGATAGGATACTAATAATTTAAAATTTCAGAATTCTTTGCAGGGAAACGATAAAAATTGATATGGTAAGATGGGTATCAATGTTCAAAGCCTGAAAATCATTAATTTAACATCAAAAAATACTTCCTCCCACGTATGTGGTCTTTATCCTGCCCAAGGAATGTAAGGTAACTTGTATTACGAAAAGAATTTTAATGAACCTCCGAAAATAAAAGGCATCTAAAAACGCTTCACATTCAGACATTATTTAAAGAGGACTTTTTCCTTCCTCAATATGTACAGTGTGAGTCAAAATGAATACCCCAATTTCAAAACTTTACTATGCAATAAGTAGTTGCTGTATTTGAAAGGTACATGCTTCAAGAGGTAATATATTCAAGTTTTGAATGCAAGCATCACAGATGCTCAATATGCGCTCATTTTGAGGCGTACATCAAGGTTGTAATGCAGTTCCTGTCAAACCTTCTGTAGCATGTCGGTTGCAATGCTGGCAACATCAGCAGTGATACGAGCTTTCTGATGGTCGTTGAACATGGAGGCACATACTCGCGATCTTTTACAAATCTTCACAAAAAGAAATCATATTTAGAGAGATTTGGGTGTTGTGATGGCCAAGGTAACAGTTACCTATCTCTGTCATCTTACCGACCAATCCGCCGATGTGGCGAGTGAAGGTTGATGGAAGACCGCGAGTCTGTGCTTTCATGTCCAACGACCATCAATGATTTGAAAGTCCGTATCACAGCTGTGATCGCCAATATCGACAGAAACTTGATGCAGAAGGGTTGGCAGGAAACGCATTACAGACTTGATGGTACGCCTTGCTACAAAATGAGCGCACAGTGAACATCTACGAGGCTTGCATTCAAAACTTAAATATACAGGGTGTCCGAGAATTGTTGGACACATTACAAAAGTATGAAAAAAATAATAATTAGAAGCAATAGCGTTGCTCGTTGTCTCGTATTACTAACACGACTCCTAAAGCTTTGTTTCACATCATCGTTTCTTCCAAGAATCCGATAAGATGGAGCTATAGGTGTGGCCTGATGTGTATTGTATGAGAAAATTTCAGTCACTAGTCATGTCATCAGATGTCCAGATTTAACTCCTTCTGATTTTTTCATGTGGGGTTATGTGAAAGATTCGTGTATCAGACACCTTGCACTAATTTGCAGGAACTGGAGCAGGGTATTACAGCAGCTATTCATTCGATAGCTCATCAGATGCTTGCAAATACATGGTATAAAACTGAGCATCGCTTGGACATACAGAATACAACCGAGAGATCGCACATCGATATTTATTAACTTTTGTAGTGCTATAATAAGTTAGTATATATTTGGTTTCTATATGTTCTAGTTTTTATTTTATATAATTTTGTAATGTGTCCAACAATTCTCGGACACCCTGTATCACCTATGAATAATAATACCCCCTAATTACCTAATGAATACCCTGTATTCACATAACCCCACATGAAGTATGCAGCTTTCAAGTAAATACAACAACCACCTGTTGCACTCAAAAGATGTGAAATCAAGACATTCATTTTGACTCAGCCTGTATAAGTATTTGCACCAATCACTAAGTTGTGAAGGAATCTAATGAGGCATATTTTGCTAATTTCTAATTACAAAGGGAAAGGAAGACTACTAAGTAGAATATTTACCGTATAGGAACTCTATAGCATAGTTTTATCCGCGACGGCAGATAAATTTCGGCAACTCTATGTATAAATTTATTTAATCACCGGCATTTCATCGAAACAGAAACCGCAGAAAGGAGTTTCCCGTTAAGCGAATTATAGCAGTGCTTTGAAATTTAAACCAAATAAGTCTTTTAAATAATAACAATAGCGAAATTATTCTGTTTATTTTTACCTGAAATCAACATGCACAGCTTCGAAATGAAATATGTGAACCAGTATCCGTTGCAGTTTTTATATTATCACATTTACTGAAGCTAGTAAAGACTTTTCAAGTACTTTATCCGACACGCAGCAATAAAATTATTTAATTAACTATTTACTCACAATGGAATGAGATTGTAATGATCTACCATCTCATGTAACTTGTAAGATACGACAAATTGGGTTTTTAAGCTCGTTAATTAAAATTTTTGTTATTGTCCATTACCCCATTTATGAAAGATAAATTAGCAGTTTATGATTGACTAATTATTTTAAAACTCGCTTTCTCTTGTTACCTTTCTGCCTTTTCCCACTCCGTGATATGGCCCAAAACAAGTTCCGAACTATTTTATCGGAACTAATTGCGATGCTAAGAAGCAAGATAAGGGTTGTTGGTGAAATGAATTATGACAGAGAAGGATAACGTGTCACGAATTTTAATTATTATGACAGAACAAGGAAAGCCTTCAGTAGTGTTTGTCAGAATTCTAAATGAAGGGTCAAATTTCATACTGTAGGCTATTGAACTACCGTAATGGTTAGTAGAAGGACGATAATAAAAAAAAACTTTGATATGATAATAATTAAAATTTCGCGCAAATTTTTGTTGGAAACTGATATTATATATTCTCCATTCTCTTCGAATGGCCGTAATCACACGACCATGTAACTTTACATCGGTCATATCAAGATATTTTTAGTATAAAATTTATTCTTACTGCAGTACTTATTACTTAGCCGGAATGTTTCCTCGCTTTCAGGCGAGCAGTACATATAGATTTTTAATAGATATCGTTTTCTACAATAAATTACAAAATAAGAAACATTAATTATAAAAACATTCAGCTTTGAAATGCAAATAAACATATATTTTAATTCCAAGATAATAAATTAATTTAATTTGCACAGAAATCTCTTTTATTATATTTCACTCCGGCATGATAAACAACGAATGGAACATGGGCAACACTGTATGAATTAGAGATAATTGTTATATTGGAGGATTTTATTAGAATTTTATAATCATTACAAGTGAAAAATAAAGCTAGAAATGCATTTTCGTCATTGCCAATTTATCAGGTAAAAATTCATTTGCATTTCTGGAGAGTGTTTTGATGGAGGCATTACACCAATTTTAACTGCAATTATAAAACCATTTAGCAGATGAGATTACTACCATAAAAATCTCTTACAGTACTAAATATGATAATTGTGTTGAAGAATTACTATTATTAAGAAAACTTTTTATAGTGCTATAAATTATTCATAATGCTATTATAATAAAACGCTAGTAAATATTTAAAAAAATTATCCACTATTTTCTTATACTAAGAGATTAACATTTCGAGAAAGAATTCTTAAACTTGATTCTATGTAGTACCGCAATGTAGTCAATTCATGCTCATGTGAATCATTTGAAATGCGCCCCTCTAATTTAATTTTAGAAATCATTGTGTGTCTCGTAGTAGGAAAAAAAAGGATTTGACGTCACAGCGCAGAGTAAATGTTGCTCAGTTAGGTGACATGGGCAGTTGTGTTTGTAATCCGACGTCACAACTTGAAAAAAGATGGCGTAACGGAAAATAAGATCATTCAAAATATTATTCGATGAGATTCACGGCTTTATCAGCGCCACACGGTAAATTTAAGTTCTGACACCAATACCTGCATTCCTTGGAAGTTTCTATTATTTACCGAATTTTCCTCGTCATTAGCATATCCCACTTCTTTTGGATCTAATTGCCTTTCATTCTTTTGTGCTTAAAATCAGCGTCCCAAAAAAGAAAAGGTTTGTTGAGTGATTTGAAAAACAGAATTTAATTTGAAAGTTATGCAAAAATGTATTTTCTTAATGGCGATCTAAAACTTCTGCGTATACTTTTATCGCTAGGCAGTTGTAATGTTTATGAAAATAAATTTCAGGATTTAATAGAAAGTAAGTTTTTAAAATCTCATGTTGCTCAACTTGTTTTTTATCTGATCTTACGCGACTTGTTTTTTATCACTGCAATAAGTTCTAACCGAATACTAGTATACTGATGCGAACGAAATCTTAATAATTTATTTGTATAAAATGAGAATAAGGTATTTGTGTGGAATGAAGTTCATTTATTTTCTGGGCACACTTTATTTCTTCAGCGTTTCATTTCTAAGAAATGTAATATAATTGCAAATTGCAATGGATCCTACAGAATATTTCAGTTTAATTTAATCAGCCAACAGAGAGGAAAATTTCCAATTAAACTGATATTCAAAAATCGAATCAAATGAAAAATACTTGTTAATTATCATGCATAGGCTATTTATTTTTGTTTGATAAACCATGATGATAGGCCACCTCCAGTACGAGGATGATAAATCTGAGACAAATAAGGATTAGATCGTCGATCAACGGCTCTGAACGCAATACGAGGATGACTCACGTTCATTCTAAGGACATGTCCCTTTGCGTTGGGGGCGGGCTTGTCTATAAATGCTCACGCTGGACCGACTTGGAAGCTTGTCTACATTGGATGCAAGATAAAAATCATAGTAAAGCAGATTCTATATAAAATCGCAGTATAGTTTAGATTTCCTATTAGAACAAGATGCCCTACAATATTCATACGATATCTTTACGATATTGTGCAGCATTTAGAATATTGTGGAAATATCGTAAAATATCTTGCGCTAATAGGACAGTTCACGATGTTTGGAGCTGGCAAAGTATAAATGAAACCAGCGGGAGTGGTCTCCCCTAAACTTTCTCGTATACTCACAACACATGTAGAGAAAAATAAGCTGAAAGATGGTAAAACGAACAAGCGTACCTAACACGGCGGAGAAAAAAAGCGAAACGTCATACCACGAGTTACGAAGGTCGTGCTTTGATGCGGCAAGGCAGAAGAGTAGAATCAGAAGCCGGTGTGATTACGCAATAGAGCTGCGTAAGATTTAAAACAACCAAATTTCCAATTTGAACGCCTTTTTCCTAACCGATTGATACAAAAATTGGACATAAATCTATAATTAAGGTTAGAAAGCCACTTACAAAATTTCATTTATCTAAAATTTTATTAAGAAGTTATGGCGTTCAAAAGTATGCGATTATACAGACCGACAGACGGTGAACCCTTTGACGGATTTGGCCCAAACTTTTATACGGACCTACATTTTTGATGACAAAACTGTGTACCAAATTGTATCCATCTAGCTATTCAAGTTTTTGAGTTATAGAGTTCACATGAACGCGGACAGATAGACAGACTTCCTGTAGACGGATTTTGTCCTACCAATTTTGTACAAAAATCACATTCCAAATTTCATCCCCGTAGCTCTAATAGTTTTCGAGTTATCGTGTTCACAGACAGATATAATTCCAAAATTGTGTTTTTCGGACTCATGGAGGTCTAAAACGTGGAGATTCGTCAAAATTTCGATTTCGAATATTTTGACGATTACAATACTTTCTCTTTGTATACTTCGTATACGAGAAAGTAAAAATAGCAGCCCAATCCTGCTATTTTTTAAAGTCATCTAACAAGCATCACAGTTAGGTGATAAAGGAAATAAACAGTGGTGAGGAGGGATATCATTTTTCTTTATCCTCGAAAATACACAGATAATGTTGTCAGCCTAACTATTTCAAGGTTATCTTTTTTCAGCATTTGATAAATGTTTTTCTATGTCTATCTGAGAGAAAATAGATCAGCTCAGTAATAAGGTGGCTCGTGATACTTCATCTTATTGAATAAATAAATATGACACAGTTCGAAATGAAATATAGGCAAGGTCTACCCAAGCAGTTTTTTAAATGAATTAACGAAAAACATGAAATCTCACTTTCTACCTTAAGAATTTTCTCGCAAATTTTGGTTCCTTAAGTAAAAAAGACGCTGTTAAGAGCATCAGATTGTAAAATATAGTCGTAATCTGCTGTTAAATCTTAGGGAGAGAGACTCTGTAGTGGTCTATTATACAGTAAAAACTTTATAATGAAGTCATTAAGTTAGGCGATATATTTGGTTTTCAGATTTCAGTAAAATATTCTGCGGTTTAAAAATAGATAAAGAACCCAATGTTAAGATTGAATGTTTAATTAAATGTTATGCTCACGTGACGGAGAATAAAGGTTTCTTTTTTCGATTTCGATATCAGAAGTGACAAATTAACCTAATTTAGTGAATTTAAGGAAATTTTAAGAAAAAAGAATATCTTGCAAATTAACTTTAACAGGTATCTAAAATTCATTGGTGAAAAAATATTTAACAAATTATAGGAGTCACACATATTCATAAGCTCAAAGGTTAGTATAATATACATTAATAACTGATTCGCTCTAAAAATACTTATACCTTGTCGTAAAATTAGAATATTCAGCAACAATTCTACAAAATAAGGCAAATTCTACCGACTTAATTCTGTCGAAGAAAAAAAAATGTTTCAATTTACAAGACAGATAATGTTTTCTACTACACATAAACATTCTAATATAAGAACCGCAAGAGGTATATAAAAAAAGGAAATCTTTGCAATCTTTAAGAAGAATTTAACATTTAAAATTTCTGTACATTTTTCAGCGAATTGCCAGTTACTCTATATTTGCTTCTTAAACATAAACAAGGCAGAGTATATTATTACTGTAAAAATTTCCAACTAACAGGTTAATAAGAATTTAAAGTAAATATTTACATCTGGCAGAATCCTTTTAATCACCACTGTCGGTTCAAATTCAACAAGGACAATGATAATGGCGCCTAATGATCTAGAAATTTTCCATCAATATTTAGCCTCATGATATTGGCAATAAGTCAATACGGTTCCTTACCTCAACCTTAAGATTCAACAGGTATAAATAAATGCATTTAAAATAAAGGATGGGACTCATTCCGTAATTTCACTGTAAAACCATTCTCTGCATTTAGAACAAAAAAGTAAATATAACGCATGGTTAATTCCCACGCCATTTTTACCTGCTTGTCGTAGGGAAATGTCTTATCCTTTACCGGAGTCCAAAAGATCAACTTGGCACCTTCGAATCGTTTCATAACTTGAAGTTTCTGTTCTCACACACAAGGGTATCCAAAGCAGGTGGTTAAGTTAGAGGCCCTACTTAGTAGACATCGAGACACCTGAGAACGAACTAGCATCCACCGAGCGGCGGCACCCTCATCAACAAAGAGTCATGGAACACTGGCCTCAACTTCCGGCGATCCTTACTACAGCTGAAAACTCGGTGCAACCTCACCCATTGTCATTATTCTTTTCTATAGAACGCCCGTCATTTGAAAATCCCTCCCTTTACAGGCAACAGAAAAGGTTTCTTGCCTCATACGAGGATGGTTTCTTGAGGTGGTTGGTTTGAGGTTGCGCCATAATTGGCCCGTTATCGCGATCCACGGCGATTCATTAGAAGTTCAAGAAGATTGAACCTCAAGTGAAATTATTCGGCACAGTTGGTCACCTAAATGCGAACACAACGGAATCCTTTTCGAAATTATTCAAGCTTATAGCTTCTGCTCCAAATAAGATCTTCAGTATGCAAGCTTTATATTGCCTCGTATTAATCGAGGTAATATTTCGTAATCTTGTTCTTATTGAGAGATGATACTTGTTGTTAATAAAGAGTTTTGTTCGCTGGCGGTAGTAAATCGGATGCAACTGAGTGGATATCGAAGTCCTCTGAAGTAATGAACCACGCATTGTTTTAAAATGAAGTTACACTTTTTCCTCCTTGTTTCGTAAATGGGGGTAACTTATCAATTAGGAAGGAAACTATGCACGTAGAAAAACAGATTATTATTACTACTTCTCAGATCAGCCAAAAGATTACATCATTAAAAAATTTAAATAAAAAAAATTGTAAAATATTTAAATTTTTTGAGAATTACTGTAAAATTTCTCTGACTTTTCCGCTGTTTTTTAATATGTATTAAAAATATTAAAACTTCAAATAAATTAAATTGGCAAAAAGTAAGTTCCTTGAAAAAATAGAAGAGCAGATGTATTGTTAAATAATAAATCTGTTTCAATGAAATAAATCGTGGCAAATTAAATATTTTACCACTTGTTTGCGATCAAAACAAATTTAGGGCAGTCAGTTTTAAACAAACATCAGTTAGAAATTAAATTATTTTCTTAATGGTGATTGGTATTGCTATGAAACGGGAAAATTTTAGATACATTGAGTAATTTTTCGAAAGTTTATATGCTTATAAAATGCAGATTGGTTTTTAAAACCATTTTATGGATGAATAATTAAACTATTGAACGTTTATTTCCAAGTAGCGTAATGAGATGAATAAATAAACAGTTGATTGTTTATTTCCGAGTAATGTAATGAAAAAAATATCGGTAAAGTAATAAGCATAAACATAATGCATGCTGTACAGTGACGTAGATAGGGTATGTGGTATTTGGAGTATAATACGATTTTTTCACGTTCAGAGGCATACTAAAGGGTAAATGGTATCAGATAATGCATCATTTTCCAACCCTTCACCATATTTGGCTTTAAAAAGCGACATTTGCATATTAATATTTTATCTGCGTGGATCTTCATAAGACTGGCACCTTGCCCTTCCATCATTATGCTACTAATGTTGTACTAGTGAACAATCGATCTTTGTCCCACCCACCATGTATAACATAGGGCGATACTTTGAACCTCCACATTTCATTTCAACGAGAGAAATTAACAAATCTTGGAAGAAGTTATACAGTTATCAGAAACTAGTCAGTACATTTAGCAAATACTATTTCTTCTTAAATTAAATTTAATCAAATTGAAAATATTTCAGAAATATTCATTGCAGTGTATCTCAATATGTGGGGTGGATAGCTTTCGAGATCCCAAAATAACAAAACAGGGGAAGGGTCATGAAGATATTTCTAAATAAAAGGGCAAAAATATGAAAAGACTAATTAATGAAACCAAAGTGAGGCAAAATGCATTATGTTAATGCTTAAAAAGTGGTAAATACACGCAAGAAAAACAAAAGGCATCATGACGCACCTAAATTCATTAGAAGGATGAGTGCGATTAAAACTAATATAGAAACAGAGTCTTGAACACTAAAATGTTGAGAATTCCTAATTCGTTGAATAATGAATACCAATTCAAACATCAATATGAAAAGGGTTTTTTCTACATTCTTTGTTTTTCGTGGCTCTTTTGTGTGACAAACACAAATTTTTGTTCCCTACCTTATCTTCCAAGAACGTGTTAAAGTCGTATTTATTTTGTACTTATACTTGTTTTTGCATTAATTTACTTTTGAATTACGCGGAATTTTCTTCTTCCATACGAAACAAAGTCTCAGATAGCTGAGAATATTTCAGTGATGGCTCATATGTACAGACGCTTCAACTAGGAGGGCGTTGTGTTGGCGGTGAGAGATAGATGTGGGAGTCTGTCACTTACCTGTATATGAGAAGATTGTAACAATCAGCCAACAAGATTCTGGGAATAATAATGAAGAATTAAGGGAAATTCCATTATCAGAAACAACTTATGTTGCATTATACACAGCTCAATTCTGATTGATGTGATATTAATGAGACGTTGGGCAACATTGCTTGTTCCAGGAGATTCATATCATTCCAAAGAAGCTCCGAAAGTAGAGTGTCTAGTTTAGTTATATTAAAGTCGCATTTTGGATCAAAACGAAGGCTATATTGGGACGAAGCTCGTAATTTTGAACTGTGATCAAATGACGTGGACAGCTCCTGGACAATGTCCCCTTCCCGCTCCTAACTTCCACACCACACCAGGGGAAGACCGGTTCACCCTCGACATCTGATTTAACATGCAAAAGAGCAACATACATAGCGTATATTCCGTGGAATCGAGTTTAAACCTTCGAACCCTCCCGTCCTGAAGACAAGGTCTTGTGAAGGAGAGATGGAGTCAAGTCAAGACAATAAGTCCAAAACTGGGGCATTGCCGGTTAAACTGGTACATCCGATCACTTAAACATTTACACGAATTAAAACATGAACCTACTCGAGAAAGTAAATAATATCCAAAAGAAATATAGTATTGAACTGGGATTATTCATTTAAATACGATGGCTGTATTCTATGCTTGGTAAAATCAGGGAAGGAGAATTCTTCACAAATTATTTTTTAAAAAAAATGAATCGAATGAATCTATTTAAGAAAATTTTAATATGTATTAATTAAAGTAAAAACGGGAAATTTCGGAATATTTTAATCAAAATGGGTATATTTTTATTTATTTCTGAATATTTTATAATCGGGACAAATAATCAAATATCGAGACTGCCCCACTTAATCAGGGATGTTCGGTTCTTTTAATCATAATATACAGTAGAACCCGGTAATCCGGACGGTCCATGGAGAATGATGCAAACCCGCATCCTGCGCTGCTCCAACCCCTGCACTGATCCAACCCATGGATCAGAATGTTATTCAAAACATCAAGCTGGGATATCGCAAGTTGCTTCTTACGAACATTCTCAATGATCCTGTGCACAATGAAAACTTGGAAAAAACACAGACAAATGTAAATTTAAAAGATGTCGTGTTCAGTCTTGCTAACTGTTGGGCATCTGTGTCTACATTGCTGATCAACAAGCCGTGAAAAAATTTGCTTCCCAATTTTATTGGTTCCGATGTTGAAGAAAATGTGCAAACTGAAGAAATTCAGCTTGCATCACTCATTAACCAATTACAAAACACGAACCCGATGTCTAATACTGAAGCACTCCAGTGGGTTGCTGAGGTTGATGACAGTTTGGCTCGAAATGAAATTTTAACAGACGACGAAATTATCAGGACGGTAGCAGCAGAAGATGGTGATGATGACGACGTCACCCCTGTAAACCTCGTCAAAATTTCTCATTCTGAGGCTGTGGCGGTACTCAACACTTCATTACAGTGGGCTGAAGAACAAAATTTTGAAGCACACGAAAATATGCCCCTCGGACATTTAAGAGACCGCGCATTTGAATTAAAAATTGGAACGGCCGCGCAAAATAAAAATAATGATTTTTTGGACACTGATTACAATCATTCACTTACATATGTAGTAATTATGTACGTACATATCATGTTCATACTGTATCATGTTCATTCCATTTATCCATACAATGTTAGTTCATACAAATATACCATGGTATCTATACATACAATTTTTGAAAAAATGTTTTAGGTTATTTAAAAAAAAAAAAAAAAAAAAAAAACCCTAATTCGGACGTCCATGTGCCTGAATTCGTCCGGATTACCGGGGTCCTACTGTAATCAAAGCAGCCAAATTATGTAAGATAGGAAGCGCTGTCCCTTGTGTAACACAAATATTCATAAATTAAACAATAATAGCCGAATTAAGAATCTTGTTTACATACGAGAACAGATAGTGCTTCGTTTCTCTGTGAAATTTATAAACGATAGAAACAAACGCAACGTGTAAGTACATTTTTCTGTTAACAGAAAGGAAATGCCGTCTTCATATCAAAAGTTGGCAGACATTATTCAAGCACTGAGACTGCGTGATTACATCAAAGGGTGCTTGGCATCAAACTTCCCAGCAATGTCTGGGGACATTCTGAAAAGGTTGTTGAGCTGCAGACAAAGTGACCAAACGAGGCGTTACGCAGATCATTTGCATGACTTAAAGCATCAGTCTTAATGCGCAGATCCTTGTATCGCACGCAGCTTTTGTCCAGGCCCATGCAGATTAAGAACACGCGAGGCGAAAACAGTACAGCACACTATAGAGAGAACGTAACGACTGTCGCTTTCAGCAGTGATGTTAAGGAGAATTTCTACAAATGCTAGCTCTCTCTTCGAATATCATTTAGCAGAAGTAAATGCATGAAATTTCATCAAGATGGAATTCGCGATCTTCAAAGTTTAAATGTTGATTCATAATTCTGATGAACGGTGCTATTTAATATAAAATATTAAGGAGTATGTTTTGGTGTGGAAATGTTATGTAAATCAAATGAATACGATTCGATAATGAAGTCATTACATATGTTGTCAACATCACATGGCAAACACTCATTTTTAATGCATTCAAACTTATTATTTTTTTTACTTACAAAATATCAACTCCGTCATGCTTTTCACAGCTAATTTTTGACTGCAAATTAATGAAACGTCTAAACATTAACAATGGACGTAAAGCTGAATTTTTTTCACCAGGAAAAAAAAATCGAAACATTTTTTTTTATTTGAAAATCAGAAATATCGAGGCAAATATCGTAAAACAGGAAGTAATTCAGATTAAACATCAAAAACAGAAAATTACATAAACACTTCTTAAAAATACGCACATAATCTTCCATCCGTATTCCATCCAATACATAGCTTAAAAATTCTATCTTCGCAGCATTTTAGTTTTATTCATTTCGATAGGTGGTTCTCAACTTATGACACAAGACATTTTAAAGGCTCTCGGCTGGGTATCAAAAGTCATCGTTTGTCACTCGCCAAAATTTTAAAATTTTTAGACGTATTTGAAAGGAATTTCTCTATAACGAAGTTTCGAGTCATTTATAAACAATGATGAAGATCAAAGTGAAACACTGATGGTAAGTGTCGCAACGATCCGTTCATTTTGATGTAGTTTCGATCGTTAGTAGTGAGTGTCGGAGATTTTCTAGATCAATAAAACTGAAAAGTCTTCTACGTATAATTCTGATGCAGGAAAGAGAATATACAAAAGGAAGTTTTTAGCAGCGATATGATTCCTTATTAAGTATACTAGCAGTACGCGCACGGCGTTGGCCGTGGCAGAATGACTTCAATAAAATAAAAAAGACCTAAGTTTTGAAAAGGAAATCAAAACATATATATATTATTGATTTCGCCGTCTATTTTTAGTGAAAGTACACGCAGGAATTCGAGCGAGATGAATAACGTGTTCTTTTAACTAAAGATATCAGCATATATGCACGAATAAATCAAATGATTCTTGGATTAGTAAAATGAAGTAAGTAAGGTTAGCTGACGAAATAAAATGATCGAGAGTATGACTTGACTTTCGCTTGGCACCGCCAGCCAATCGGGTAGTAAAAATGCATTCTGGGAACTGAGAGTAACCTTGGATAGGTCGAAAGCTTCGTCGATTCGGATATGCGAGAGAAAACGTTTTGAACTTATGATTAAAAAAATTCATAGAAAATCGGAGAAAAAAGATATTTTAACCATTCTTGTTTTAAAACAGGGACAGATATTCCGGTTTATACCCCCCCCCCAAAAAAAATGAAAATGATAGCGTTATTAGAACGTCGGATGCAAGAAAATAAGAATTGAAAGTTAAAAATATAAATGTAAAGTGACTATTATTTAAAAATTTCTCAAAATTCAGAAAATTATGTTTGAAATTCAAAACAAACTTCATTAGAATAAAAATTGTTTGTTCTATCCGATGGTGCATTGATTGTTTTTCAACGACCATTACAAAAGATACTACAGCCGTAAACAACACAAAACATTAAATAAAAAATTTTCTAGATTAAATTTTAAAATTCTGGCTTCGAGGTGCACTGAGTCACCATTACGACTACCTGTGTGCCGAATTTCATGGCTGTAAGTGGGATAGATTCGTCTGGAAATCGCACACACACACGCAAACATTGCTTTTTATAAGTATAGATAAGTATTCATTCTATTATAAATTAATGTTTTAAAATTTTTTGTTTTAAAATTAATATAAATGTTTATCTATACTTATAAAAGGCAATGTTTGTGTGTGTGTGCGTGTGTGTGCGTGTGTGTGTTTGTCTGCGATGTCCAGACGAATCTATCGCACTTACAGCCATGAAATTTGGCACACAGGTAGTCGTAATGGTGACTGAATGCATCTCGAAGCCGAAATTTTAAAATTTAATCTAGAAATTCTTTTATTTAATGTTTTGTGTTGTTTTGTTTCATTTTTCGCACTAATTTCTCAATAGAATGGTTTCAAATAACTGTGCGACAAAAATAGATAGACCATCGGAAAGAGCACACGATTTCCGTTCTAATGAAGTTAGTTTTGAATTTCTAACGCAATTTACTGAATTTTGAGAAATTTTTAAAAAATACCCAGTTTTGGCTTCAAGATGTTACTTTTGATTTTAAATTTGTTGCATCCGACTTTCTAATAACACTATTATTTTCAATTTTTTTCAGCTTATAACTGCAACGGTTCTGTCGGATTTAAAACGAGAATGGTTAAAATATCTTTTTTAGTTTTTTTAAAATTAATTTTTTCCTGGTAGTTGAACGATATGTTTCCTCTAGCGAAGCTTCCGCCCACGACAGTCTCCGGAACGTTGCGGGCAATTTCATTGGCTGAAGGGCCAGGGTGACGTCATTACTTTCGCGTTCTGCGAGGAGATGATGTATTTACTCCATGACTTCGATTATTATTTTTAAGCGTATCTTAACTTATTTCTTTGGCTTTCATACTTTGCTCGCGGTGTAATAAATATCACATTGTAATTTTTTAACATTATTTGGATTTAACGGTACTCGGTCGAGAGGAAAAGGAGGCGGACCAACTCAATAATATATATATATTTCTGTTTTGATTTAGTTTTTAAAACTTTCATTTATGCAATTGTATGTGGGCTTTTTTTTATTTTGTTGAAATCCTGATCCCACGGGCAACGCCGTGCGCGTACTGCTAGTAAATTAATATAAGCAATCTCATTAGAAAGAAGATATTCGGCAACAATGGCAATATTTAGCGAATTAAAAGTGCATTAAATAATCGTGGGGAATCAACTCATTATCTTTATTTACAAATTGATTATTTATTTACATATATTTGACTCTCAACTATACGCTTTTAGAAAGACGTCAGCAGACATACTTTATGGAGATGTAGATTGAAAGACCATTTTTTTTGTAAAGTAACCAGATTTTCTGAGCTTCAATACGGGACTTTCTAGAAACCGGACGCGCTATCCAGGATGCCGGCTACGATGGGGTGCAAGAGGTATTGAATAAGATTTTGAAAAAATGTGCAAATAAATAAAATAAAATAAAGCAAAAGAAATTCGAGCCTCCAGTCCGAAATATTGTATGATGATAATGTTTCAGACTCGAATAATTGTATTAGCCGCCTGGCTTAATTGTATTAGCCGTCGCATTCTGTGCTTAACGGTTTTTACACGACGCGGTTTACAGAAAGAATGTCAGCCTAAAAAAGATTATCATATTAATAAGTGCGCAAGTGAAAATTCTGCTTTGGAATTAATGTCCAAAGAAAGTAATTTTAAGATTGGCAACAGCAAGGGAGGGAAAGATTTGATGAAATAATAATGACACTGGTTTGCATTTAATCACAAAGTTAAAAAAGAATTGTTATAAATTATGTTAAAAATTATTCTGAAAAATTTATTAAAGTTAAAAAAAATTGCATGGAGATGAAATTGTGTGACTGAAAAGCTAATTTTTCGAATTTTAAGATGGTGTCAAAATAGTTCTTGTCCGATAGCATGTTCCGGAAGTACTGAAGTAAAACGATAAAATTTAGATTAATTTTAAATTAATAAAAAAATAATTAAAATTGAAAAATATTTTCTCAGTGCCAAGATTTCTCAGTTTCTCTTACTACCCAATAAATAAATGTGTACGAAATTTGGCACCCTAGGTCCAACGGTCTGGCCTTGGAGCATTGCATTCTATGCGTTAAAGAGTTTTATAACACACAGTTAGCAGTAAGTATGCTTGCCTAAAACAATTATCATCTTAAAATTTAGTAATAATGAAATAGTCAACTATTTTTTAAAAATCAAAAGCCAGGGAGAGTTGAATTGGTAATATTAAGTCAGGATAAATCATATTTCGCTATTTCTTTTACTATTGTTCATTCAGGTTGATTCATTCACATAGATTACGTTCACCCAAATGTAATCAATGTAATGTTGAGTAAAATTTAGGATGAAAAACTCTTCAAGAATTAACTTTTTTGAAAAAAATTAAATATAGTTAAACATTCTTTAATACTGAACTACGTTTTTCATGTAAAATCCGGGACATTTCATTGAAATTCGAGACTGTCCAGGCAAATCCCGGGCATATGATCTGCCTTTTTCGACATGTCGTAGAAATTAAAATCCCTTCACAATAAGACTTCACAAGCCACAACTTCGACAACAGCCAAACGCAGACACATATATTGCATGACGTTATAGAAGACGGACACAATTTATCTTCTTAGGATCTAACACACTGATCGAAAGGGGAAAAAAAACTAAAGGTTGTCCTTTATTAACTTTGTACAAAATCAAAAGAATGACTGTACATTGTTGCTCTCATGTCCAGAAAAACGAAGGTTTTCCCCGCGAGCTTAATTCAACGACCTTGATTTTTGTTTCTTCTTTAATCCGAAGAAAATCTACCGGAAACACCGATGACCTTTGTAGGTCACTACTTGCCCCATGACTACTAATAGAAGGCCATGAGAAGAATCGCCATTAGATTAAAATACATTCATAATGACGTCACTGTTAGTTGACAGAGAAACGCATTCTTCAGTATTGCAGTAAGGTAGGCGTTACTATGGTAACCATAAAATCCTGCAAATAATAAAGAATGATGCACATGTCATTAATGCGTTCCGTAAGACTACGCCCAGGGCTGTTTGAGCGGGAAGTAGTCGCTTTTTTTGCAGATGGAAGATATGTAGATTCCCACTCATGATGACGTAAAACGATTACAGCACCTTTAGAACCACAACTACGTAATCACTTTCTTCCTTGCACTACTTGCTTTTGTAGTAGCATCACACCTGCTTATTGGCAATGCAGCTATTTACTCATAGAAGTGGAATGCGACGAGGATTATTTTACTTTATGTCTCGTGGAATAGAATTTATAAAAGCCAT
This sequence comes from Araneus ventricosus, assembly GCA_013235015.1. Taxonomy (NCBI): domain Eukaryota; kingdom Metazoa; phylum Arthropoda; class Arachnida; order Araneae; family Araneidae; genus Araneus; species Araneus ventricosus. The sequence continues at coordinate 143,132 of BGPR01002759.1, read as the reverse complement.
TAGTCATTCGAAAACCGATGGAATTTTTGTATTGGATCTAACGAAATTTCTGAGGAAACCGAAAAAGGATGTATAAGAAAGAGGCATAAGAAACTCTATGCAGGAATGATATGAAATACAGAATGCATTTGAAGTAATTTCCATTAAATAAATTAGAGCATCGTGAGAATCCATTCTTCTTACAACTGAGCTGAATTTAGTTCAAATGCAGGAGTATCGGTTTAAGAGAGAAGTGATTGTTGAGTTACACGAATTAAAAACTAGCGCAGTGCTGTTAAGGGATTGTCAAAATGTAGGGATGTCCGAGATATTCTGGACCTGAGACTGAAATTCATGTAAACTTACATGGACAAATATTTGTATTTAGGCACTGTAAATCAAAATAACATTGAAGTACGTAAACTAGTCCTTAAATAGAGGCATTTGTGGGATTGGGGATCAAGCATCATTTTATGTATTTCAGTTTCCTATTCCAAATGTGTAAAATTTGTTATGCAAAATCCACCCAACTCAAACCCATTGTACATCTAACTACTTGCAATGTAATACTTTATTTCGGAAAAATTCAGTATTAGATATTTTTCTGCAATGTCTTGCGATATATCTCAAAATGAGTTTTTTAGAGTTCTTTCCCAGCTGCATAACTGCGACTAAATCATCTTTTAGTCCTCCCTCTCGCTATAGGCTTTTAATATCATTGCCACTACAACAAAGTGCCTTAGAAATTTTATTCACCTCCATAGTTACCCGAATTAAACCCAGCAAAGTGTCAGTGTGAAGAAATCGGTTCTCAGTTAAAAAACTATGACACTAGAAATAAAAAGAATTAATCAGGAGCCATCTCTACTAATAATGAAAAAAAAATGTGTTTGATTTGGCGTTCAACAAAACAGACCACTGGACCTAGAGCTACGAAATTTGGCACATATATACACTGGAGGGTAGAAATGCGCAACTCGAAGCATTATTAATTTTAATTAAAAATTAAGCTAAATTTTGGCGTTATCCCTTCATAACTTCCCATATATTGTCAACTTCTGAATATTATTGCACAAAAATGATTTTTACACCATCTGAAAATTTAAAAAATTATCTTTTCTATGATATAAATTTAATTGCTGCAAATTTGTTTTCTATAATTTTAATCAATTTTTAAAAATAGTATTTTAGATATATTTAACAACGACAATTTTCATTATTGTAATGAAATTTAAATCGTTTTCATTGTTACTACAAATATTTTATCCTGGGTTTTTTCTTCCACTATTGATAAACAAAGTATGAAGACTTGGCTTTCATATTGAGCTGTTTTCTTTTTAAGGTAAAAATTCTTTTTTTATGTTTTTTGGTAATTACAGATAAGATTCAACTTAAAAACTAAGCAATGATGAAAATTGTTTATAGTTTGTGCATTTCTAAACACATCTGCTGCTCTTTTCTGAAATACCTGAAATACACGTGTTGGATGTACAAAAAAATTATTATCTCTTTTTAAGCTTGAAGTTTTGCTTTCTTCTTGCACTGCACTAAAAAATTTATTGAGTCAGCAAACAAAAATTATCCAAGATATTATAAAAATTATGAAAAATATTCAGTACCACACAAAGAATATTACACAAAGAACTCCAATGCTAATGATTTCACTCATTATCCTTATATATTTTACGAGCATGTGTCGTTTGAGCAAGCAAGCTATTGAGTTAATTGAAGTTCAATTACTGCCCGTTTCAGATTATAGTGTAATTTTTGGAGAGACGACTTACAGAGAGAATTGGGCAAGTACACAGCGCAGTGAGCAGAACCGGTGTAAGGCTTCTAAAATAGTACGAGTTGCATGTCTATCAAAATTTGAAATTTAAAAATACTTTGCCGAGGAAACTATTAAGATCGAGGTATGAATAAAAGGTTTTAGTTGAAATTTTTGGCTTGTAGAAATCCCGGCGAAACAGCTAGTAGCCAAAGGTGGGCAGAATCAGAAAAGAGTAAAATTATTTCAAATACGTCAACAACCAGTTTTAAAAAATCATACCAGAAAGCATAACAGAAATGGGTCAAACTCACTAAGAAACTCGGAGTTTTTACATTAAAAAAGTATTAAATATATTATTTTAACAGTACAATAATCTTTCGATTTTAGTTAATTATGCAATTCAACTGAATTAGTTACGTGGGGTAATTGAAGATTATTATTTGATTATTTTAGTTTTATTTATGCAAAATATCTTAAAAGGAAGTATTATTATGCCATTATAACTTTTTCTACGTATTAAATTTTGTAAATTAATTGGACTTCAATGAATGAAGGGTATTTTTACCTGTGTATATTATCAATCACCCAATATAGACAATTAATTGATTTATCGAGACTGTAATGGGGAGTTAAACAAGTGTTTAGAAAATTTCGCCGCTTCCTTAAACATTTTAACCAACCTTTAAAAGGGATTTATTTATAAAGTAATATATCAAGTGCAACCAATCTGGTTTAATCGACTAATAGTTTAGACATTGCCTAATTCAAAGCAATTATTTTTCTAAAAGAATTGAACAGAAACAGAGCATAGCCAAGCATTTGAGAGAACAACTTTGATTAGAAGTTCAACCACAAACCGTTTTAAAAAAAAACAAAAATTGAACAAATCCGTCACGGGCTGCAGAATGAATGCACAAAAAATGAGATGGTAATGCAGACGTTACTGATACATCGCAAGGTTGGGACATTCTTGACTGAACTTACGTCTGAGGACAAATATAGATTTTTTTTATTAGTCTGGCATTGCAACGATATGTCGATAAAAAATAGTTTTTGTACCTGTATTTTAATAATCTTAATATGCAGCCGAATCCCATTATAGTGAACCTTGAAGGGAAGTAGCCAGTAGTTAAAATAATGTAGGAGCTATTGAAGTAATACACAATTTATTTCAAATTCCTAAAAGAAATCTGCCATGAAATTTAATAAACTGTCTGACTAACTATATGATTTTTGGTTTGGAATAGTGTAAATTATTTTCTATAAAAGTTACTTTTTTCAGTTTTCAGTCGCAATTCTCGACAAGATGAATCTCTACAATTTAAATTTTAAAAGATTACAATAAAAATTTGCATATATTCAAGGAGAATAATCAGAAAATTGCGCAATCTTTTTTACGGTATAACTATTTTTAAGAGCGACTGTATGCGCAGTCAATACATAGACCTTAAACGAAAACTCATAACCCTCTGGTTTTAACTTTAAATTTAATGATTAACTGAGAAATCCCTAGATTTTATATTTTCCTATTCAAGCAAGATTTTCATGAATTTTGCCATTTAACCCTTCTCCCCGAAGCCCGTTTAGTTGATTTAACGTCCCATTTTGAATCATCGCAAAGGCTATTTTCGGACCAACTTCGTTACTTTCAACTGTGGTCAGATGTTGAGAACTACACCTGAACCGGTACCCCTTCTCCAAACTCCCGCATCACATCAGCAGGAGAATGTTTGACCTTTGACGTCAGATTTAATGAGCACCAGGCGCATACGCACACGAAGGATCCTTCGTTGAATCCGGTTTTCGAAACCTTACCAACAAGCTAAAGCAGCCCTACCCTTGAGGCTGGGCAAATCATTTTTCAATTTATTTCTGTGTGATTTTCAACCCGTTTGTATGTGAACACGATAAATGATAAATTGGAAACGAGTTGGGCATTTGACTTGTTGTCTCTACAGCAGAAATATAGATTTGTATGAAAGGTTGGACTAAATCCGTCAATGTGGGAAAAGTAGTGTTCCTGAACCAGAAACAGGATTTCATTCACTGTGCAGTGAAAGAGAACTTCAATTCCTATCAAGAGAACGCAAATAAGAGGAAAGGGACATTTTTTTAAACATGTGTACTGTCATTCACGTTAAACAAAAATAATACATACATTTTAACTGTCATATTTATTTACCTGCGCGTTACCACCTGCACTCAAAGAAAATATCCTGTTCTTTATTTATCGTCTATTATTAATTAAAGAAAACATTTTTTAAATAAAATAAACAAAAAGCACCCTTTATTTATTTAAAGAAAATATCATTTTCTTTTATTTATAGCCTTTATTTGCACGTTTTGTCACACCATCCAGGGAACATTTATTATTTTCATTACATTTATTTGCACATTATCGTGGAACAATATGAAAAAAAAATGTATTTTTTAAAAAAATATTATTGAAATAAGAGAGAAATTACTACGGTAATCACACTGGCATTATTAAATAGATGTTTTGTTTTTTTAATAAAGGCAGCGCAAAAATTATTTTCTTCGGGTAATTGTGTCTCAATTATCCCTCGAAAGCATCAAAATTGCAAAATGTGAAACACGTCAGTGACAAAGACCATTAGTGGAAATAATTTTAGATACCTTTGAAAGATTTTATTGACGTCATTTGAGTGTTTAGTAGTCTACACAAAATTAGTATTGACCACAGTTTATAAGTAATATACTTAGGCGACCACACGAAAAAATCAAGGAAAGAACCGTTCCGCTTTTCACCCAGGTATGACAGTTTGTCAATTTATTTTTCTCCTCGTATTGGAGTTTTTAAGCTGCCCACAAAGACGAAGTGACGAGACTGCGGAGGCGAATTAAGTTTCTGAGGAAATTTTGTATAACAGCCTAAATCTGACAGTCCATACCTTGCATGTGGGGGATTCGCTATCTGGTTGAATGATGGTCCGATAGATCGTTTATCTGGGCTGAAACGAACATTTTTTCTCGTAGAATCTCCATAATAATTCAGGTTACTTTCAATTTAAGTTTTCTCAACTCCAGAAGCAATATTCTCACATCAACACATTTGTGCCAACACATTTAATGGCTGTATATTATTACTGTTTTAATGTTATGCTCCGATTCTGTTCCAAATACTCTTTTTTTTCAGATAACTTCCATAAGTTGAATTGCACGCTCATCACACAAAAAGAAATGATTCTCAAAAGTCTTATTAAATCATCTGAGAAATATAAATTTAAAAAAAACCCAGAATTATATTAATTTTGGTGGTGATATAATTAAGAAGCATTCAGTTTTGATATTCCTTGGTTTCGAATTTCTTGGTTGTTTTGGGGTCTATTTAAAATACCAATGGATTTGCAAAATATTGAAAATTTCTTGTTATAAATATACTTGTCAGTATTCAATTTACTATTTTTTTCCATTAAATGTTTTTAATCTCTAAATGATTTTAAATTTAGAGATTTAGCTCACCATGGTTCGAAGTATTGGTGCTTATAGTGTTATAGAAAACCAAAGCTTTCTTCACGAAAAGTTTTAAATGAGGATTTTTTTTAAAGATCTGCTTGTAGAACCGCAGCAATGTTTCTGTGTCAATCAATCCAGGGCACCTAAAGTGAAACAAATTTTACGGGCGAAATTTTCAACAGGACAGCTAAACTTGAACCTAATATCTTCTGAAAAGTGAGAATTAAAGGGTGTTTTTTTTTTATATAAATAGAATTATTTTGGGGAAAACTTGTCTCCAAGTAATTGAGAAAAAGGAATAATGAAATGAGTAGATTTTTTAAAATCAGTTTTTAATTCTTTACAAAAATTTTTTTAAAAAATCTAATTAAATCCATGTTTGATACCTCGTTCAAAAATCTAGAACTCCCAATTTAGGGCGGCTCGTGCATAGGGACTGCAGTACTCCAACGCCCCCAACTTTTTTCCATTGTGTAAATGTAATCAATTTATATTATTTCTCAATTAATGCTTAAATCTATCAATAATCTAACCAACTTTTACATTAAACGATTTCGATCTTCAAATAAACCACGAGTAAAAACTGAGGTAGAAAACTTAGTTGCCTATCTTATTTTTTCACTGCCCGAAGATTATGCGCAGAGGAAAAAGTAACAAGAACTGTCTAGTGTTGCAGCTCCGAATTCCGCCTGCCAGCACGTGTAGTTAGAGAGCGCGAGCTTTCCATTTCCTTCTCCTACCACGTTTTTAAGCTGAAGGGGAACTGTCCGATCCACAGCACCGGATAATCTGGAAACGGAGTTTCAAACATTTTTCCACAGAGGAAATTTTTTTCGCGAGCCAAAACTTTGAAAATAAGTAAGGAAATGAAGAATAATTAATTATAAATAGAAATTTAATTGAAAAAAGTTTTTTTATATTAATTTAAATTTGAATTAAATTTCTTGCAATCTAAAGGATTTTTTTCGATAGTTTTTAGTTATAAATGCTGATGAGAAATTTTCCGTGATGAAAATGTTTTGAAAATTTTCGCGACTCCCAATATTCTGCACCATCTTATTTAGGATCACGATTCATAGTTTAAGAAGCATCGATTTCAAATAAACCACGGTCTGCTTAAAGGAAACAAATTTCTGTTAGAATACTGATAAGTGTATTCCCATTTTAAAATATCACAGTGCACCTTTAGATAGATGTAATAGAATAAATTATTATTTTTTTTCATCTTGGAAAATCCCGTTACTGCATCAGAACTTGAAGTCTACTTTTTAACATTAAAAAAGTAACAAAATATTTTCTGACTCACACAATATGAATCAGGATAGGATATATGTAGCGGTTTTGATTTCAAAAGGTTCAACTTTTTTTTAAATCTTCATTCAAGCATCAAGGACAGTGTTTTTAATATTTTCGCTGGAAAGAAAACAAGAAGAATGGGTTTTATTTTTAAATAATTGTTAATGATACTAATAAATAGTATTCGCTTATTTTTATTTTCATAGTAAGTTATACTATGGCATTTTTTCTTGTTAATTGATTAGAAAACTTGTTAATTGATTAGAAAATTATTGTTCAACGGCAGCTGTGCGAATCTTTATAAATGTAGGAAGGAATACAGGGAAGGAAATGGGAAACAACTTTTGAGTTTTAATTTTTTATTAAAATAAATTTGTTAAAATACTTACCTATCAGACGAGAAAAAATGTTTCAAGTTTATTGATTAAATATAAAATTACTCAAAGTTAATGGAAAAAGACAAAAAAAAAAAGACCAAGTGGTACAAATATGCATCACTGCACAGTGAAAGATTGGTTAACAGTTACAGCACCCCCAAGATTGCATAACACGAGCCGCCACTGTTCCCAGTAGATATTCCTCAAAATAGTTACAAATGCTGTAGAAGGATGGAATTAAAACTCTGATAATACTTGAAGTCGCGTCACTTTAACATTTATTTTAAAAATATTTGCAATGTAATATACGAGAGTGAAATGTCAAGCAGTGCCCATTCTGAATATGGTGTCCTTTAACATAATATGTAGATTATATATTATTAATAATTCCATTTTGAAAATGTTTTGATTACATTGCGAGATGATTTCCAAAAAATAAATATATATATGAGCAATTGCAATGAGTTTTCGACCAATACAAAATAAATAAAGCTGTTTTTCTCAAAAGAGTTGGCAAGGAAACTAGGCACCCAATGATTGGAAAACGTATTTTTTCCAAGAAATATCAGTAATTAGAATTTTCAGCTGCAGCTAAAATCTTTATAATTTACTAAGATTTTTAGTAATAATTTACGTTTAGATTGTTTCTTAAAAAAAGATTATATACAAAATTTATCCGTTTTTGTTCGAAAATCGCATTATTATATCATAATTGAACTATTTAAGGTCAACATCAACTCATTTTCTTTATATTAAGAAGCTTCTTTTAAAAGCAGGAGTACGAATTTAAATCCAAAGATCATTTCTCGTGCACCAGTGAACTTTGGAAATAAAAAAAAAATGTAAGTGGAAAAAACACTTTTTTGGAGTGCATTTATTTTAAGCTGAAGTTTTAAATTTCACTCGTCACCATGTCTGAAGATCACGTGATGATGATTGATTTATAAAACACATTCACAAGCGAAGACAGGCTCTTCTGCCATTTCTTCCAGATTATCACAGACGGAGAAATAACACTGTCTGCGCGTGGTCTCCTAACAATAAGAATTCCGTCCATTCAAATCTGGGTCTGGGCCAAACGCTCATGCCATGTCCCATGATATTTGGCATTGCACGCTTACCTTTTTATTTACCGATAAAAGGTTAGAAAGTTAAATGGTATTAATATTCCATTTCAAAAGTATATCTCTCAAAGGTAGTAAATAAGTATGGAAAACACAATTGCATTTTAGTAACGAAGTTTTTTTAAAATACACTTAATTTCTGCAAGTTAGATTTTCTTTCGATTAAGCTTACATATGTAAAAATGATACTATTCGAGCAAAATTTTTAGAAGGCAGTGACAAAAAATAAGTAATAGCACAAAAGCATCAACCGTAGGAGGGAGTTCGACTTTGTCACTGGTGGGGTGAAAATGTGACACATCGTCTGTTTATCAAGCTGGGTATTCATTTGTACTCCATTCCATTCGTCCCAAGACTGTTTTTTTCCCCATCCACCTCAAGTCGAAAAATGAGGCACGTCATTCACGGAGGCTCCAAAGTTTGTTTTGAGACAAGATTCAAAGTTGTAGAATTCTACCCACTACCCCCTCCTCTTCCCCATACGCGGGAGATTTCGAGTTTCATTTCTACCCTCGACGCGAGGTCTCAATGTAGGCAGATCCTTTGATATACCGCTACCCTCTAATCGAGGCCCCAAAGTGGAATCGGCGCATGAAGTGTTGGATTTTGAGTTCGTTTGAATTCCAGCATTGCCATTCCGCTATGCTAATTTCCATCAGTTTTTAAAACTGACGATTGCTTTTTCCTTCCCGTGCTCCAAAAATTCCATTCTGCAAGAGATGTGAATGGCCTGCTTTAAAGAGTAAAAACTAGGAACATGTACATTTATTAGCCCGACACATGAAGCAACTTAAGGGCTTCAAACGGAACTCATTGCTACGATTTCTCTTGCAAGACCAGGCTGCGTTGTGATTATGCTTTTCATGGTGACTGAATTTTCTCAAAACTTACTGCTGTGCCTCGTGCAATGTTCAGAGAATATTTATGCAGCTAATTATTATCAAACCTCCGTGTTTCGATTACAATTTCGTACAATTTTACGGGCTGATGACAATAATTTCATAATTTATCTGAAAACCACAGTTTTCAAGGATAACTTTGTTACTAGTAATTGCTTCCGACGGAATCGAGAAAACCAAATAAGAAAATACAAATCAAAACCACTTCTTAAACAGAGAAAGGCAAAAAGATCAGAATCGCCAGAGGAAAAGAGTGAAACTTCTGCTTTTCCAGAAGTATTAACTGAGTAAAAGATATAAAGGCTTCCTATGAATCATTGGATGGTTTCTTCAATCTCGACTTCCAGAGACAAAATGTAATTAACAAGAGAAGCCTCCACCATTTCCAAGAAGAGGCCATGATCATCAAGAGTGTACTGTTTTCCGCGTTAGAGTATGTTATGGTTAAATATTAGGGGATAATCTTTCCGAGTAGGATTATGGACATAAAATGTTGAAGAAACTTAGTCACCGTAATGAAATAATTCATAAAACATTGGTAATAGCCTCACAATCAAGACGAAATTTTTTATCAAATGGCAAAGTCCTTTATTTCACGAATCCCTCCAAACAAATCAGCGAGACGAGGAATTTTTTATATTAACAACATTGGATTAAAATCGTTAATAGCCAGGGGTGGTTCATTTGCAGGCACTGCGGAACTGCAACACCCTCAACTTTTTTAGTGTATAAATATAATCACTAGCTTATTTAATTTTGCAAGTGATATTTAAATCTATCATCAATCTAATGAAATTTTAATTTAAAGCTTTTAATCTTCAAGGGAAAGGAAGAAAAAAAACCCAGTATGTCCTATTTTCGTTCCTTAGAGGGAAAAAACACTTCTTGAAGGATTGAGACTTTCCTCAGTTCTGATTTTCTTTTACGAAAAGCAATTTTTTTCTTCCACTTCTACTTTGGTTTGAAAGGTAGAAGGACTGCAAAAAAGTGCAGTTTCAGACATGTGAAAAATGGGTTCTAAACATTTTCCCATTGAGGAAAATTATTCTTTATCCCAAAATTAGAAAATAAATAAGAAAATGAAGGATAATTAGTGATAAATAAAAATTTAATTAAAAATATTGTATTATTAACTTTTTGTAAATTAATACGATAATGATTTCCCTACATGTGTATTTTTTAAATCTTACTCTTCATGATATTTTTTACTGTCCAGCCGTAATTGTGTAAATGTTTATAAACTAGAGAAAGGAATGCAGGAAATAATTGGCAATTTAATCGGAATTTAAAATTTTTAAATAAGATTAATTAAAAATTAATAATTGCTCAGTTAAAATTTGTTTATTAAAAACTTCCCTCCATCTGATCAGAATTCTAATTATTGACTTTTATGCACTAATTATTAAATTAGCCAAAATTAATTTTTAAATGCAAAGTTTAAGTTATGGAGAAATGCAATACTGTACAGTGTAATAGTTACAAACCCCCTCCCCCCCACACACAGAGTTGCAAAGGACTGCTAATGACAGTCAAATGTGTTCTTGGTAGTAAAAATTTCCAGGAATGTTCTAAATAAAAAGGTCTCTAGAAGACTGTGGAAAAATCTTCTTTTCCAGCAATTTTAAGGTGAAAACTTCATTTGTCACGAAGTCAATCTACACAATAGGGAAAGTTTCTAACAAATTATAACTTAAATTTTACAATAATGGTATAAACCAAATTTTGAGCAAAACTTTAATAAGTAAAGCAAGGGATGGGGTAATAGTCGTTAGTTTTTAGGTACGGTTCAGAATCAGTATCTATGTCGTACACAGCTATGAAAACTTATACTTGTCACAAAATAATTCCCTTCCACGGAAGGTATTTCAAAGAGAACAAACGTTAAATTTTGTATTTAAAAAACTTCCGGCTTGAACAACACAAACCACATATTGATGGGTACTTCATTCCGTAAATTTTGACTTTTGAAACTCCCTGCCGTATAGACTTGAGGGATTGAATCTTGAACTCGATAGGTATGCTTTGCCTTAATTGCGATTTTTTAGTGATTCATGCATATTCTTTAATTAGAACTTAATAAATAAACTTTGAGTACCTCTTCTGTGAATTTTCTGACAAAAAAATTCTAGAAGACAAATGCTTGCTTTCTGAATCCTGAAAAATTAGCTTAGCTTTCATGCTACAGGCGTTAAATGTATAGATTTTATGTGGAAACTGAATCGACGAATAAGCTGAATAAAAATACTTTTTATTTAAAAATATACTTCTTTTAGTTCGCTAAAAAGTGTAACTTTTTAATTTTAATTTTTTTCTATTTTTTAGTCTTTAATTTAAAATTCAATCTTATAAATATTATGGAATCTTAGCATCATTTTTTTTCTCAAATTCACTAAAAGGTGGCGCCATTTGTATGGGTAGAAAACTTAATTTAAACTATCGATTAAATGATAAGAAATTTATGAAAATATTAAAATTATGCGTTGTCATGAGAATACTCAAATGTAAAGAGCTTCAAAACTCTAGCATATCAGAAAGCGAATGAAAAATGGATAACACAATTCTATCTTTAAAAATATGAAACAAGTCAAGTTAAATAAGACTGTTTAAAAACAATATGACTTCTTTTGAAGATTTTCCATTAATATATTCAGCATACTTATATTTCAGACATGAAAATTTGAAATGATGTCTATTTGAAAAAAAAAGGAATTTTTTTTTTTAAATCATTTTCTGCGACGATTTCTGTTACGAGGATAAATGTTCTCAACGAGGATAAATGACTTAATTAGAAACTTAACTTACTTCCATTCCGAAACCTGCAACCGAAAACGAAGGATTGATTTATTTAGCTGCACATCAAAGTACTGAAACCGATGTATCTATGTAAATAGTTCTGTGTCTTTAGCTACTCTGAGGAAAATACTCTCAAAAAAGTACTGTAAAAATGTATTTGAATATAAATACTCTCAAAAGGAGTATTTGGGTGTTTTTATATTAAAATACATTTATACATATTTTTTTTTGAAGTTGCCATCCTTCAAGTCTCAAGCATTTTCTATTCTAAAACAGTTTTACAAAATTTCTTTTAAAAAAGTAAAGAATTTAAACAAAAGTTTATTAAGAGGTGCAACGTTTACATAGAGAACGATTTTTTTATTGCCTGGTAAGTGCCTGGTATTGCCTAAAAATTAATAATTGAAAACAGACACTGGTCAAAACAAACTGGTTATGCGCTGGTGATATTAATTAAAAGTAAACATTAGTAACATCAGAGGCTTCAGCCAATTTTTTCAAGTAATGGAATATTAATATATTTTTGGAATTGAGATTAAGAAAAGATATTCATTTAGCTTTAAGATAAAATTAATTTAATTTGTTAAGCAATTTGATTAATTAACTAGTAGTTCTGTGAACAGTAGATCTCGCGCCCTCCACGAATATATATATATATATATAAGATCTGTTTTTCAACGCAATTTTTCAAGATTTATCCAACGATGTCGTTCATTTTGGAGACAACATCGTTTCCAGTATAAAAAATATCACTATTTGTCTCGCGAGGAGGTACTTTTTTGCCCCCATGAATACACTATCTTACAAAGTTATATTTAAAATCTTAAACCAATCAATCTACAATATTGAATATCTATATTATACGCAAATTTTACTCCCTGTATTTACAAAACAAGAACATTATCTTAATAAATTTACATAAAAATGCACTGTAACAGATGTTTAGTAAATTTTACACTCGAAAGTGGAGGTAGTCATTCAATTTTTATAACATGACCCATTTGGGAAGAATCGTGGAAAAAGCATACTTTCAAAAAAAGATAAATGCGCAATTAGAGGGAACTAAACAAAAAAAAAGAAACTCTTAGCATGGAAGACTAAGATCTTATCTCTCTCACACACACACTTTTTCAATTCGACTTATTTACACGAATCTTTGTTTCTTATCAGTCTTTACAAAATTACAACTAAATGTTTGCCTTCATCAGTATTAAAAAATTACAATTGTATGTCTGCTTTTATCAGTATTATCAAAATTACAATTAAATGTCTGCTGTTAATAGTATTAACAAAATTACAATTAAGTATATTGCCCACACAAAAATTTGAAGGGCCGCGGTGGCCTAGTAGTAAGGTCTCGGCTTCGTGTTCCGGAGGGTTCCAGGTTCGAAAACTGATTACACTGAAGACCCGCCGTATATACATTAAATCATACCTAGTGGCCAAACGTCCTCCCGTTGGTGTGGTGCGGAATGTTGGAGAGGAGGTACCAACTCAGGTGTTGTCCTCGTCATCTGATCGCGGTTCAAAATTACGAAGTCCTTTCCAAAATAGCCCTCGTGTTGCTTCGAAACGGAGCGTTAATGTAACTAAATTAAACGATACAAAAATGATTGAAATGTTTGAATGGTGCTAAACTCACCACTGACTCACAAACACATTAAAATAATTAAAACGGCTACCATCTTCAAACGGCATGAAAAAAAATTCTGACATATATGTTGTTTTTTATGACCTCAAGGAACCTCCATGGCGTTTGGTGGTGACCTGCTTACAGACAGACGAAATGCTGAACAGAGTTGAACAGATATCACTTCTATCGGTCAACTATCAGAACCTTAATAATAGCAAAAGCACCTGAAGATGGAAGAAGTAATTTGATGAAATAATGAGATTAGTATTTACCATAACAATACAAAAATTGTGATAACGTGACACACATAACAGGTAATCTTCTTCAAATTTTAATAACATGAACCGTTTAGTAGAATCCCTGAAAACACTTTCACGGAAAAAGAAATTAGATGGAACGAAACAGGAAAAAGCAACTATCAGCATCAAAAATTATGATTTTCTCTCTCTCTCTTTGAGTGATAATTAGTTACACAAATCTTTGCTTTCATCAGTATTAACAAATTGACTATCGAATATTTGTTTTATTAATATTTACAATATTACCATTAAATTTCTGGTTTTATCATATTATTAAAACTGAAATTAAATGTTTGCTTTTATCAGTATTGACAAAAGCCTTTAACAAAATGACTGAAATCAGTTTATCAGCTAAAAGACTGAAATCAGTTAATCGACCACCCTCTTAACACGAATTTTTAAAATAAAAATCCTCACATATACACCGTTTTTTGTTGCATAAAAGAACATTTCTGCCAATTTCGAAGAAAATCTAACAACGGGTTTGGTCGTGATTGCGTAAAAAACAAATTTACAGGCAGACAAAATCCTGAACGGCTGAGTTAAAACGGAGACCTCGCCAAATTAAGGCACTTCGTTATGGTTTGAGATAAAAAATGGAAAAATGTGAGCAATGGAATCAAGTTTATGTATTCCTTTGATTCAATGAGAACCTTGAAGCACTATATCAGAATTATTTTAATTTAAATATAGCTTTTAATTTTACATAGTAAAGAGACAAATCGAAACATGTAGGTTTTTGTTTCATCGACAAATTTGGCAAGAACTTAACGCCAACTTCCTTTTCAAAGTTAAGCGGTGGAACATTACTGTCTCAAAATATAATAATACCATTCAATTGATAATGAATTTGATAGCTAAAATCATCTTATATGGTCAAAGTGTTTATTAATATTTTCGTAGTTTCTGTAGTAGCTCTAATCAGAGGCAGTAAAATAGCTTAGCGTGGGCATTTGAAAATTTGGTTGTAAGTATGTGCCTTCTTAAGGCTCTTCTCTTGGCCTTAGAAAAAGTTAAGAGGTTTTGGACAATGGACATATCATTAATGATATTTATCGAATAAATCTGATTCGAAAGTTCGACTCTTTCAACACTTACATTTTGCCTTTTGCTTTGGTAATTTTAATGCAGGAATGGGATAGTAACGCATAACCTTCCCCGCTTACTTTGGATTCCAACTCGATTTCGTGATTCAAAATAATACATAATCGTTTTCCCCTGACAAGTCATGCAGCTTGACATACATATAATGCGGAACATCCTCCGGTTTCTCTTTTGTCCGTCTGGACAGGAAAGCGTGGAATTTCTTTCCGTCTTTAGTTTCTGCAACTCTATTCAGAAAAATATTTTAATAAAAATGCTAAATTGTATACATTAAGCCATATTTGGATACGTCGACCTGGTTTTTTAAAATTATTATTATATTTCTTCATTAACAGCCAACATATTTCAAATAGGAACAAAATTTATATAATTGAAAGAATACGTGATTTTTTTTTCTTGTGGCATCCACATCTTGAAAATTACGCAACTGAATACGGCAAATTGCGTAATGTTCGATGATGATTTCCCTAAAATCGTGCCTTTTAAGGGGGAATATAATAAAGAGGCAGGAGCTCTGAGCCACATAACCAAGTCTAAATTTGGATAATTCGACTGTTTTTGATGCATGCTATCCCCTACTATTAAGTAAATGAGACGAACACAGAGAGTTTTAACACAGTCAGCTGATGGAAATTACACCGGAATCCTTCATCTGTGTTCCACATCACACCAGCTGGAGACAATGTTGTGGATGGGCGAAGCGCACGGCCTCTAAGGCTCCTGGAGTACCACACCAGCCAGTGCTTGAACAGCAAAATTAAATAACTTAGAGATGGTTTCTTTGCATGAGGGTTCAGCGACTATCAATACAGACATTCGGGGGTTTTTTTGTGTGTGCGTCATATTATCAAAATTCTTCCAATTCAAAATGGAAAATCGAGATCGTTTGTTAAAAATTTATCTTCAAAGCTCTATGGATATATGTTAAAATATTTCTCTCCAAAGTTTAACAGGAAGGACTCTACTGCAAAGCTTCACGCGATTTGTATGAGTTCTATCTAGATATCCATTCATGAAGTATAAATTAAACAATTTAAAGAATTCCTCTAATTTGAATAAAAATATGCAGAAAAGTTGTTTCCAAATACGATTCGTAAATGTGATAGAAATATGATGCAGCATGTTTTATGACGCATTGAATTTCGTACACTTCCGAGTCATCCAAGTATAATCACTCATTCTATCAAACTCTGCGGAAAAAACGCAAAAACGATAAAAAAACTGTCAATTAAAAATAAAGGGGTAAGCTAAAACATCAAACTGAATCGCATTGCATCTGTATTAATGGCTATCACACTAAACATTCCTGTGTGGGTAGAAATGGCGACTATTTCAATTCTGTTTTGGACGACATTCCACTCTACGCGCTCGCATAAAATGGGCTTTGCGCCAAACTGCGTCCACCCACTCTCAAACAATACAGCTTCACACAAGGCACCTACTCAGGGTCGTCAAAGAACTTTCATTGAAGAAACGACGTTCTTCAAAGCAAATCACCAGTGCATACGAAACGAAGAGGTACTATATAAGATACGGGGTGTAGGCGAGGTTCGTACTGCCCATTCCATTTTCTTGAGGATCGTGGGATGAATTACGTCTCAGAAAGCGAAAGTTCAGGCTGTTTGACATCGGTTTCGTCTTCTTTGACCTTTAGCTCGGTAAATGCTTTTGTTATGACAAGGCCTCTGAAAAAAGAAAAGTGAAAGTCATTCAACTTGATGTGGGTGCCGGCGTATGTTTGCTTGAGTTGCCTGTTGGTTTTTATCTCTTTACGATTGAAATGCACAGTCAGCTGCGTTAAAGATGTTTTGTGACTGGTAGCACGTGTGCATATTTTAGAAATGTCAAATCTTATCTATGTTTCATATGGGTTGGAAAAATGATTTCTTGTTAGAGGCAGTAATTAAATATATTCATTGGATCATTTGAAAAATATCTCATGAGGATTTTCGAGATATCTCGTATTTTTTATAACATTCAGATCAATTGTATGTTGAATGTTTTTGCATTTTATCTAATTGCGCAATTTTTTTTCTTTGAAAGATCCATTTTTATATTGCTTTTTTTCAGGAACAGTATCGCTCGTAAGATTCTAACATACGGAGTCTAAGCACAATGTTGCTATTTTCTACACTGTAAGAATCATTACATGCTTTCCTGGGATATCTATAATGATGCGAAATGAAAATAAAATCTATGTAAAAATATGTGTATGTAATTAATAAGTGAAAGTTTGAATTACTTTCTCAAAATTATCAGTTTACATGCGGAATGACTCTGAAACAATGCATTTTAAAAATAAAAAAATAACAAAAATCAATGCCAGAGATCATATAAAATATTATACGCATGATTTGAAGTTGTATTTTTCTATAACATATTTTTTTTCCTTATTATTTTCATCGTCGGATTTAGTTTTGGTTATCTTTGATGTTATTCCGAGTAGGTTGCTTGAGTTAGCTTTAATGGCCCAAAAGCCAATATTTGGCCATATTATGCCAAAAGTTTGGTGCTGGATTATTCTGAGTATAAGCAAAATGAGTCTTTTTCATGAAACTAAATTAACTGAAATGCAATGCTCTTTTAAGACTGCATTTGAAAAAGTTTCGAAGCCCTTAAATATGACGAGAACAAATAAGCTAAAGTTTTCTGTCTCGTATAACTACTTATCGTGCTTAAAACTATTTTGTTTATAATGATCATACCTCTCTATGTAATAAACCATCAATAACTGAAATCACATTGCATTTATAAACAGCATTCGATTTCATGAACGTTCATCTAAGTCGATTCGTGACTATCCTGTTTGGATTTCTTACAGTAAATTCTTCCATAATAACAGTACTGGATTTTACAATAACTATTAGGATATGATGACCGTAAATAGACACTGCATGAAAAGCTTTTGCAATCATATGGTACCATTGTATCATAACATTTTTAAGGGTAATGAACAGAATATTAATTTTTAATGTTGCATCAGGAGCGGATAAAATACACAAATCACAGGAACATGACACACTACTAAAACACCTCGAGATCTTTCGATTCGTCATCAGAGCAGCAACGAAAATGACAATTTATGCTTTCGAAAACGCTTTCTTCGGCTAAGGTTAAGGTTCATCTGAAGTTTCATTCGAACCTTAACTGCAAACTTGCACAATGTATTTTCGAAATATCATGGCTCGATGATTGCTTGTTTGCGAACTATTGATGCGTGTCTCTTAGGCTTGTTTACTTCGTTCAGCTACTTTCTTAAGCGTTTCATCACTCTGTAAGCAATAAACACAGTCTGTAAAAATGTCGTATAACTTTAGCAATCTGATGTTTTAATAAATCAATGGTTTACGCAGAATCCTTCATCAACAATAATTTAACACAACTTGCATTATTATGTTGTACAATAAATGCATTGTGTTATGAACTATTTCTGATCAAAACACAGTAATTCAACCTTTCAATTCTGATCCATTCATATTCGAGTTTTTAAATCATTTCTACTGAAAAAGATGCGCCATGTGGTATTATTTTATTTTAACTCAAAAAAGTACGTCTTATCATTCATAGGCTCATATACAACTGCCGCCAATTCTATGAAATGGTTGCTCGTGATTAGGCGTTGGTTCTGCTTTTCCATTCAGGGTCCCATTGTGACTGCATGAATTTATATTAATAATAAATGAATATGGATTATTATTAATTTTAGATTATAATTTTGAACACAAAAGTTTTTGAAAGGTACTTAAATAAAAGAACTATAGGAGTAAAACACAAAATGATGATAGTTTTGAAATATATAAGTGTCACAAAATTCAGATATTTATTTCCATTAAAAAGTTTTGGTAAGGTTAATTCAGCCTACATACAATTTTTAACATTTTGCATTTTTTTAAAAAAACTACGTGGTATTTAAAATAATCTTTTTTTTTCTATTTTCTAACATAATTCGTCTCAGCTTGAATATTCAGCATGTATCTATATTGTATAAGCAAGTGTAAAAATATATGCAATATTTATTCGATAGCGTTATTTTCAGGTTATGTACCTGGGGATAAAACATTATTTGCAGATACTATAGCTATGGATAACAGGTTATTATTTACAGATATTTTATATTCTGTTCGATTTAATTTTTCCTATATGCATAGTACTGGAGTAACTTAAAGGTCTGCGAAACGAATATTTATACTTTTTAACTTAGAACACTCCTAAGTGTGGGAGAGGGGGATGAGTCCGTTTAAATTTGTCTGATAATAAACTAGATTTGGGACAGGAATAAAAGCAAATAAAATTATTAAATTTTATAGATTTAACTTTTAAAAAAGATTCTCTGAAATTCAACTTTTCCAAAAGATTAGTCATACAGCCGAAGAGAGAAAAAAAGACACCATATCCATAGCCCAAGATAGAACCCGTAACCTGCGAATCAGAACAATAGTGTTTTACCGAGTAAACCACTAGGAATTAGAGTCAAAGTTCTGCGGGGAAAGTTAGTTCCTTATTTATTTTTTTTATCTCTGGTTTGATAAAATTTTAAAGGCAGTTAATTTAACCTTTTTTAATGAAAATTTACATTTTGGTAATAAGGTATCAGCATATTTAAACTACTGACTTTGGATCTCTGATATCTGCTAAGAATTGCTTAAAATTTCTTAATAAATTCCATATTTTAACTCACCAGGCTTGAAAATTTGATTTTTGATTATAAATTTGATACGCAATTTCATCACTGAACTCTTCAGTAAGTATACTGGCTCCAGCAAATTAAACCAAAATCATGGGGAACCAGCACCCAAAACCAGATAGCGGAAACCAAACTTATCAATGTCTCCGTCAAAATACTTTTTGCAAAGTAAAATTAAATTCCATTATCTCAAATACAAAAAGAAGAGTCCTAAAGGGAAAAAAATAAATAAAGGAATACTGTCCAAAAAGAAAGAAAGAAATAGTTCAGAAGGAATATCAAATTTGAGAGTACCTGCAAATAGCGATTTATTTGTTCGTACAGTACCGGCCAATAATACCTTTTTATTTATTATTTCAGAGAGAATTTATAAAGGAATTGACAAAAGAAACGCGTTGTAATTGCAAAATTAAATAAGACCTCAGAAACGATTATTGATCCTCTCACTTTTACGAACAGAAACATTTCTTTTCTCTTAGATATCCAAGCAAGATTAAATCAACTTCAAGGGTCACCGAATAATTTTTAATGTAAGAGCTGACAGACGCATTTGGAATTTTTTAATTAAGATCAGAAGTAGTTTACTTCGATTTTCAAAATGTTGTACTCTTTCTCTCTCATTCTTTCTCTAAAATTTGAGAAGTTCCTATAGGAGGTTAATTAACGACAGTGTTCTAACCAATGTTTTATTATACTACAGGCATTTGCAGCGAGTAGTATAGCTTAATAATTTTGCACCTTTCGGTTACATCAAATTAAAATAACTAATTGCTAGCGAACTCTGCACGTTTCTCACTTCGTCTACTTTATAAAATTAAGTATCATACTTTTTAACATGTATATTAACCAGGGTGTAGTGGAGCCGGAACGCCATTCCGATACTGCTTTCTTTTACGAGAAATACATTTTTAAAAAAAATGTGAAAACGTCCTGAAAACAGCGCGGTTTTTGTCACACAGGGTAGAGCGGTCCAGTACTGCTTTTAGAGCCGCCAGGTACTGCTTATTTTGCGACTAAGCCATTGATATTCAAGTTCATGACTTGTTGCAAAATTTTAAGAATTCACTCATTTCGCATTTTTTTCAATCTATTTACGTGTGACGTTTTCTTACGCTTTTAACTTGCAGGACATCCACCTGATTACGCCGCTCTAGAAACATTTTTGGGCAATATATATACAATAAGCTACATGGATTTCGTCTGAAGTCAGAACACAACTGAAGTTGACAGTGTGTAGAAGATATGAGCAGTCGCATATCACCAGTGAATTACGTAATACGTATTTTTACTCGCCTTAAAGTTATAGAAACAGTATAAAGAAATTATACAGCTTTCGTTTTAAATATTATTTTATTCCATTGAATATCGATTGTTAGTTACTAAAATTATAGTTAGTTAAACTCTATCAATTAAATAATCATGTTCATCACTATTTTAATGGAAGTAATGATACACCACTTAGATTATTTAGTACTGTCAACTTGAGTTGCCACTGACACTTCAGCCCTTACACTGTCTAGTCTTTTTTATAAGAGTCTTATACATGTTAACATTTTATATGTTTTACGAATGCTCGGAATACAGAGGAAAGTCTGCCCCACACAGACTTCTTTCATAATAAAGAAATTATACTAGCATGCGATATGTAATTCACTCCCGTGGCAGCACAATAAATGCTGTAAAAGTTTATTCCCATAATTCCTATCGTGAGAACACTTTCCAGAAAATACCAGCACGAATATCCGTTTCGCGAGGCAGAATCTGTTTCCAGTGAAGGACACCTGCTAGCATGAGAAAACACCGGAACAGTTACAGTTAAGCGTTCATGAATGACAGACTTACCAGATGCGGTGTCAACATTAGGCTTGTTAAACTAACAGTTTTGTCAGTGCAAATCAAAGAATACATTTTTTAAATGATACGCTTCCATCAGGTGGTGCACAGAATGCCCGTTTCATAGTCTGATAGTTTACTTCAGACCTACAGTTGTATTTGCCCACTTTGTAAATGGGAAAATCGCCAGGAAAAAAATTGGTTTGGAACTGCCAGGGTTTTGGTGAATTGAGAGGAAATTTTTGAATTTGGAATGCGTGGCAGTTTTATTTCAAATTGTCATTTAGGTTTCAGTTAGTTACTTTTTATTTGTCGTCATTGGCCCATTTTCTTTCCCTTTTTTTCCATCGCAAACAATGGTTTCATAAAGCTAAATAATATTACAAGTTTGTTTATTTTACATTTAAAAATTACCTCACAGCACTTTCAAGTTTTGAATAGTTCTTAGAAGCTAGAATTAATCTCAATTTATGACAAGTTTTAAATTAGATTTAATTTTTTAAGTTAACTTTTGTAGAATTCTCCCTCACAATTTTTAAATATACATAGAATATGGATATTTCAACTTAGAAAGAGAAAGGAAGCGAAGTTCTATCCTTCACGCTCTATCATACTTAATGGTAAAAACAAAAATTATCTCGATATACAAGTACATTGATTAGAAATAGAAGAGATCAAGAAATAATAAATACATTAGCCCTTGGTTTATTGAGCGTCGCTTGCTATCAGAAATATTTATTTTTCTAAAATGAATCATATATAAAGTGACCAAACGCACAGACTTAGTCAGGAAGACAATAGTTTTATATATTTTTATCAAGGATTTGAATAAAATTTCCCAGCTTGTCCCGTTTTTCACTTATAAGTAAATAGTTCGCAATAAAAAAATAAGAAAATATTACCTGGAATTTAAAAAAAATACTGAAGAATTCTGCTTCCCGACTTTTATCATACTGTACTGTATTGCAGGATGACTTAACAGACTTTTTATATAAAAAAAAACACTTTTATTTTAACATAATTTTCACCAAAAAGACGATCATTCGCTGAACTATATACATCAGTCGTTACATTTCGGTCTCTCTACAATACCATCTTTTTCTTTAAAAAAACTAACGTCTTTTATCCTGCGTTGCTAAGCAACGCTCGTAAGACAAATATCGTAATGCCACACTAAAAAGTTTTTGAAAGAAACTTTAGAAATAACTAAATATTTTTGTAACGAATATCACAATACATAGAATATGGTCACCTTATGGTAACCCTATTTTAATGCATAATAAGAATTCAATATCGTATTCCTTCGAATATTATAAATTACTCGTTGATCTGCCGGACGTTGATCGGGATAAATTATTTTCATGTCTAATTTTAGCTTGGAAATCCGTCAACAATAAAAATATGTATAAATATATATTTATCACTTGAAAGTTAGGTTTTACTTCTTAGACTACATAGATTTTTAATTACTAAAAAATAAATTTTTAATTCAGTGTTACGAAACCTTCATTAGAGCCTTCTTAATGTTTCTTAATATTTGTGAGAAAAATTTGAAGAAAATCTATTCAGTAATTTGGATTTTTATTGAACATAGATTATTCATGAATTTTGGCTTTTATTTATATAGATTTACCATCTTAGTGTTAATATAAAGTTGACAATAACGTTATACTTTGCAACAACCCAATAGGAAATGGAACAGAATTAGCCGAAGTGGTCAGATTTTTCACTTTTTATTTTTAGAGTGACCCCTCTGTATATCTAGAGCGTCTCGGATTGAAACTCAGAATATCTGGTCACCGTAATTGAGCCTTTTTTTTAAACTATCATCATGGCTTTTAAGCGATTTTAGACAAAACTCCCTAACATGTTTTGAACTTCTTGATGTTGTTTACGCTGGATAATGGACAAAGAACTCCTTAATTGGTGTTTTAAAATCTGAAATTTGTTAAGAGTAAACACTATACTTATTGCACGACAATCCACCCGGAAAATAACTACTTAAATAAATTCTACACATATACAGTCATTAGTGTAATCTCCAGTGTTAAATTTAAATTTAGTGTTAAATTGAAATTTTGTGTTAAATTTTGTATAGATCAGAACCGAGACAGAGGACTGGAAAGATGTAGAGATTTTAAAGTCCGAATCTAAGATTTCTCAACAAAGTATCAATGCCAGATGGAGTTTTGGAATGTAGAAAGTATTCCAAATCATAAAAGCCAAATCTACTTTTTAGATTTTATGATTTGCTTTAAACACGACTTTCAAATTTTGGCCAATGCATAAGAGGATAATTTTATCTAGAAAGTTATTTAAAAATAATTTTAAATTAGTAGGTTCGTCTTCTCTGCACATATGTAAATTCTACCCAGCTTCGTACGAAAATCAAATTATATATTTTAGAACATAACCAAAATCTGCACTCAGTATAATGCGCAAAAAAAACTTATTTTCATGAATAATTTTCCTGTGGGATGCATTTTTCGAGATTTGTCACGGTTCTCAAAAAATATTGAAAAGTATAAAAACCCAACATTGATTTATTTAGAGTCGTAAGACCAATGATGTACAACACGAGAGAATTATTTCTTTAGATTTTATAAGAAGTTTAGTTATTGAGAAGCTCCCTTTAATGCTACAGAGTTTTTCATACAATATGGGAACTTCTTTTGAAAAATAAATAAGAAACATATTATTTTTACTATAAAAGATATTTTTGAAAAAAATTTCCAAAGAAGCACAAAATGATTGTTCGTCAGACATGCTTACAAGTTCTTATTAACACTGAAAATCGAAAGTTATTAAACTAGATACTAAAAAAAGTGTGGTATAGGAGGAATGTTGTTGATAGAAATAAAGTAGAGCAAAAATCCTCTTTCCTTAACAAATTTCAACTGATTACTTCAATTTCATTTTTCGAATATAAAACATCCACATTCGAAATACTTAAATAACCGCATATCGTATGCTGCCTTTCAGCAAAAAAAAAGTTGAGACAATGAGCCAATACATGGCCACAGATATGGTCAATTGTACCTCGACACTTTAACTTTGAAATCCACTGTACTTCTAGCAGAAGACAAAATGGAGAGACATCACAGTCAATAAGTTGCAGTTAGATGTCAGATGACGTGCACGGTTACTTTTGTCATATGACTGTGAGGGTAGTTTTTCGGAGCAACAAAATGCTCCACTAAATCGGCAAAATTCAGCCAGCTAGATAATAAATCTAGCTGATTTTGGATTGAAAATAAAGGCCAACTTATTCTAAAATCCCTTTGTATAATTTTTTGTAACCTGATTTCATAATATGTAAAAAACAGCCTAATAATACGCTTGAAAAGTACTTTTTTAACCCTTTATAGTTATCTGGTATAAATAGTTACCACCTACGAAAGATTTTTTCTCATGTCTCGAAACATTATTGTTAAATGATAAATAATTTAATTGGATGCTTAACATTCCATTGAGCTAAAATAATAACCTAGATAAACATTAATTTTATAGTTTAATCGTAATTAAATTCAAAAGTGGTAAGTATGCTTACCAATGCCCGTTCACGGCTTGAGTGTTTTCATAAGGAAATCATGTTACAGCATATGTCATTAAATTTCAACTCACGGAAATTTTTCAGAAGTAAAACGAAGTCGTATTTTGTTCTTTATATCTAACACATTCTTATATTTAAATATCAGCATTTGTTACTGAATTTATTTAATTTAAATTCAACTTTCATTTTTAAAATTCAACAAAAACTGTTGATGCAGGAGGAGTTTCTATAAATTCGAGATCTTCCTGTTAATGATCTTATGCATATTTTGATTTAAATTTTGGTGTGTTCATTATTTAAATTCCCTAGTTTATGAATTTTTAGTTTCTTTATCAGCACAAAATGTGGTTAAGATATTATTAGTAAAATTGTGTTAGGTTGCAACAGTTTTATTTTTATGCAATGTAGCGCTCCTCCTAGCCGTCCCATCAGATACAAAATGAACTTCAAAATTTAATTTAATTAATTATTTAATTTCAATTCGAATAAATTACATGGGTTTTTACTGACATATTTACAGAAAGATGTTTTAAATTACCTAAATTAAGTGGTAAATATACTTACCAGTGAACATTCTAAGATATTTTTACCCTTAATGCTCAGTGGTAAGTATGCTTACCACTTTCAGTTTCCCCTGAATGATCTCTGGTAAGTATATTTACCATCCCCTATTTCATAAATTATTTGTTAAATCAGCAAACGTGTGATGTTTTTGTATTTACAACATCAGTTTAACATAATATAACCTCCAAAAAAATTATTTCGAGATGCCCCGGAGTTATGTCCTATAAAGGGTTAAAAACCAATACTTTTTCTACGCTACTTTCGGTTTCTAGTTCAGATTAGCCGTTTTTCGGATTATCCATGTTAAAATTAGATATTGGAAAGGTATAAGAAAATTTATTTCCTCTAAAATCGGCTTTCATAGAAACCGCATTAAAGCTCTTCTACCTGATTACTACCCAAAAACAACATGCAGAAACAAAACCTAATAAAGCTTGAATAAAAGAAATCCAGAAAAACAACAACAAAAGCAGCGAGTAAAGCAAGCAAGACTACTTGTAAGAAATCGGGTTTTTTAATAACTTATTTTCAGATTGTAAAAGTTGCAAAGCTTTGCTAGAACTGACTGTAACTGACCGTCTTCAGTGATAAAACACACATTTTTTCAAATGTGTTTAGTGATGAAAGAAGATTGATGAAGAGAAGGAAAATGATAACATCTAAAATATGCTGAGGTTTTCGACTTCCAAGTTAATTTGGTTCTATTATAGTTATTTAGATATTGTCTATTTGTTTTCGACTTTAAACCTTCCTAACCTTGATTTTAAATTATGCAAATTACGATTGGCTGATACAAAAGCATACTTTTTAAGCCCATTCAAGTTCATTGTTTTTTTCTGAACTTCTTCAAAGTTATTGTCTTACGCGTGATAACAAAAAAAAAATTACAGTCGATCCATTGATAGCCAAGACTCATTGTCCGAATGAATGAGAAGTTCGTTTAAAAGGGAAGAAGACACGTAACCGAACAAGAAATAGGATTGATTATACTGCCCTTAATATCAGTTGGACTGTCAGAAAAGTAGTAGGTTTTGGTGCTTGGCAGGCGATTGATAAGCACGTGTTTGTGTTAATAATTGGGACCTAGTTGCATTTGTAATGTTAGTAGGTTATATCTATCGACAATAATTAGAGTTGACTGTGTTAGTTACTGCATTGATAACAGGTAACAGAAATTCAGCACTACAGAAAACGGCAGAAACGGAGTTTTATTATCAAAAATTGAACAAATACGAGAATTTCCTTTGAAATATATATAAATTCTGCACCAATGAAGATATTATCTATTTTCTGTGATTGGTGATAAAATGTAAATTTTTTTTTCTCTAAAAGAAAGTTCTCTGCTTACAGTAGAAAACAACTTTCTAGCTGGAAGTGCTCTGTAGGTTGTTATTGAGCAGCGACGGGATTAACCCTTCATGTCTCAACAACTCCGATTTGAAAAAAATTGGCTCAGACATTAGAATACATCATTGTAAGTATGGGGAAAATAATTTTAAAAAATTATCACTTTAAAATAAAAAAAATATGGACAAAAAGGTTTTTTTTCATTTTTGTAACATAATGCAAAATGGCATCAAAATTTCAGGGTTACAACAGTTGCTAGTTTTGTTTTAACAAAGACCTTCATCACATTTCTCATAAATGGATGTGCCCACTCTTTTTAACTTCACTAAATTCTCCAGAAGTTTCAGGAGAAACCTCGTGAAAATGTTTAAGCGTCAACTGAAACTTTGTTTTTAAAAACCACCTCAGTATCACCATCTGTTGGGGAATATATGAGCATATTGTGTTAACTACAATGTGGCAGTAATGCAACAACCATTGAAATAAAAGACAGCGCCTTTTGGGTTTGTTGCAGATATGCAACACCGTGACATAAAGGGTTAAAGAGAATAAATAAATTTTATATTAATATACCAGTTTCAACTTATTCTCAACCACTTCTTATTACTGATGAAAACAAAAATGTTTTAGTTATACATTATAATATTATATTAAGTATAAGAAATCTCTGTACATAGTAATTAAGAATGTATTTTCGAGTAAGAAATGTAAGTAGAGAGATAAGTATATTTAAAGTAACGAGAAAATCATGCCTTAAATTGCTTAATACAATATGTCACATTTGTTCACCTCTTTTCCTTCCAAAAAAGTATTTCGAGGAAACTACCGGATTGTCCACGTAACTTATATCTAAATGCAAAAATATAAGATATCTATCTATAATTGAAACGATGCTCTCAATTCTATTCATCGGCTATTATCAGTATATGCATAAGAAAGAATATTTCAGTAGGGGAGACTTGGGAGACTTGATCCCTTGGTCTAAAACCAGAGAAAAATGCAATTAAGTCTCTGAAACTGGCAACACTAATAAAGTGATTCCTTATCAACAGAACTGACAACAGAATTTCATTCAGCCATTTTTATTTTTGTTGTAAGAAAGGAATCTCTGATTTCTTATAGTCAAACTTCTTTTGGAGTAGGTAGTTTATGTTTCGTATTTTTTGATAAATATAACTAAAATACTTAAGTTTATTGATATAATATTCTAACATTCCTTACTGCTTAAATGTTATTTAAATCCAATACATTTTCTTAACAATTCTTAACCAACACATGACATTCTTTTTCCAACAATGGAATTAACAATTCTTAACAATGGAATTAACAATTCTTAACAATGGAATTAACAATTCTTTTTCCAACACATGATCCCCATTGTATGGGGAGACTTGACCCTGGGATCAAGTATCCCCAAAGTTAAGTTAAATTAATGTTAAAAATTTTATTACCCCCTACTGGCCATTGTGATTTTCAAGTCACATTTAGATAATATCAATATTAGTTAGAATATGGTTACCTTGATTTTGGATGGTTGACAAAGGTAGAAAGTTAATATGTGGCTGCACATGATGGTTAGCAAGAACATGGTGACGGTTTCACGGAAAGAGAAAATTAGTCATTCCGTAGGAAAAATTGAAAAGAAGATTACATCATCTGAATGCGAAATAAATTTTCTAAGAAAAAGAGGACTTCATTCCAACCAATTTATTTATCCAGAAAATGTTGACATTAGTGTTGTGGACAATGACGACATTGTCAAAAAACTACCTTAACCAGCCATGCTTGGTGGAACTCTTCGAACTGCAAGAATTTTAACATTTATTTTCGATTTTTCAAGCTTTGAAAATGTTATTTGATCATTGATTTCAGCGATAACAATCATTCATATGAGAAACAGTGATTTTCAATAATGTAGAATTTTCTAAATGTGTTTTCTCCCTTTTTTACATGTTAGTCAACAATAAATTTGATTTCGACTACTTAATTTGAATCATTTCAATTCATCTGTTTCAAGGATCAAGTCTCCCTTCAATTGGGGAGACTTGATCCTTTTTCTAATTGTTGGAAAACAATTTATCTATATTTTGAAAATGGTTTTTCAAAAATAAAAAAATACTACAACAAAAAAGACAAATAAACCTTTAATAATGACTGAAAACATTTTTTAAAAATTTTGTTTCTTCCAAAATAAAAATTAAAAAGTGAAAAGGGGATCAAATCTCCCCTACAAATCAAAACATTCAATATAAAGATTAACAAAATACAATTAGTAGTGTAAGTTAATAAATCTGTATCTCAGAATCTATTAAAGACTATGAAACAGTGAAAACGATGTTAATGACAATCCATATCAATTTAAAATGAAATTTTTAGCTAACATTTAGTTTCTTTTAGATAAATTATGAATCTTTAATGATTTTTTAAAATAATTTTGGATGCTTTTTATTGCTAGAATTTCATTGAAGATATTAAATTTTAACTCTTAACGCCATATACCAGGCAGATGAAAAATTTCGCCTCAGTCGGAGTAAGCTTAACAAGAAGAGTCACTGACTTCGTGTTAGCAGGTATCGTCTGTTTTTTTTTTGTTTTGTTTTTATTTCTAGGAGATTTGTGTTTCGGTTCACCTTTTATAGCTTCACAATCGACAGGAGTGGCAACGTTTCAAGACGTTCAGTTCTAACAATAACACAAAACAAGAACAACCCTTCTCGTAAACCGAACAAACTATCTATCTTAAGACAAAAAGTCGAGAGCCGCATTTAACAAGCATCTTTCGCGATGGACAAAAACCAGTTGCAGAGGTACAAGAACTCGCGTAATTAATCCCCCTTTGAAAATCGTTCACCTGTAAAGAGCAAAAGATTGTTACATCACCCTAATCGCACCCAGGCAAGGCAGGACCCACCATCAGATAAAAGTCATCTCCCTCCGCACAAGAAATACGGCTCATTATTTAAATAGGATATCCATCCATCTGTCGAAGCAAAAGAAAGAGGAGGTTATTGAAAGAATCGACCTGCTAATCTTCTGCAAAATCGAAGATTTATCACTCGGTCGGGTCACACAAGCTGTTAATCTTGGCGAGAAGATTTTCGACGATACGAAAGAGTGAAGAGCATGGGTCTTTTTCTTTTTTTTTTCTTTCCTGAAAGGCTGCTCAAGCGGTATGATGGTCAGCATTTTCATTGCCACCTCTTTAGGATGGATGGTTGCATTTTTACCGAGCAAGAACCACATTTGATTATTGTATGTACATGCGACATTAAAAATTTTAGTTTAGTTATATTAACGTCCCGTTTTGAAGCAAGACGAAGGCTATTTTGGGACGGACTTATTAATTTTGAGCCGCGGTCAGATGACGAGAACGACACCTGAGCTGGCAAGCCCCTCTCCAAACTTCCGCACCATAGGCAGCTATTGGTCCATTAGCCCCAACAATAGATGACTGCTCCAATTCCCGAGTCTCTCCGCAGTTCTGGAAACCTGTTGCCACGTTGTCAATGCCCTAACGGCTGCATTTTTTTGGGGGGGAGGGATGGGGCTATGCATTCTACTTTTTGACCTTGTTTTTATTTTTAGATACAAAATTTCATTCCTTTTCCTCTCCCATTGGCCGTTTTCATCCTGTATAGGACATAAAGTAATTTTTAACTTGCGCAGTTTTACTCAAAAAAACATTCTGTAGTTGATAATTTGATATTCCTTTATACGCGGGACGTGCATTACCGTTGACTAACGGAATTTATTCCTTTCTATCTCAGAAGTAATTATTATTATTATTAATTTATGTATTTTTAATTCTATGTTTGGTACAGTTTTTATTTGTGTTTTGTGTGTCGTCTGATGTGTAATATTGTTTGTGTGTGTTTTGTTTTTATACTATGGGGTTTCAATATTTGACCTTTTTATATATCTGATTTTTACTGCTTTTTCTGCGTTTATTTTTTTTTTCAATACTTATCTATTTTTATATATTTTTACTGTTCCTTGCTTGCCCGAGCAGTAAACCAAGCTATTTTCTCCCCACCGAGGTGGGTCGAACCATGTTTGCACTCCCTGCTCTCTTGTATTTAAAATTACTGCCCCTGTTCGGGCAATGCCTGTATCATCTTATTGTACCCAATAAATCCCGTCCTCCATATGCTGGTGGAGCGGTTCTCTCCCCGCTGGTCTTCTACCGGCCTTACACCCTTTTTGGGTAGGCCGGGCCAGTGTGGGTATTTTTTGCACCACACCAGCGAGGGGACGTGTGGCCACTCTGTATGATTTAACATGCAACAGGCCCCATACACGGCAGATCTTCAGTGGAACCCTCCGGTCCCGAAGTCGAGACCTGGTCACTGCGGCCCTGCTTAATTTTAGTGTACACCTTTATAGGTGAGCTCGGATTTGATAACCAAACTGTCTGATCGAATGAAATCGGCAGAATTTAATCTCTTGACTGCAGAATATTTCCTACCTCTTAATGGAGACAATTCTTGCTCAAGTGATACAAGAACGCGCCAGTTTAAATTTGGAAGATAATGATCATGTTGCAGGGGACAAAAGAACATGGCGTCACAACAAAGCGTAAGACAAAATGAAGTTAGACGTCAGATGAATTTATGTTTGTCATGTGACCGTGATGTCATTTATATTAACTTCATTAGTTGAAACGATGCTTAGACTACTTACCTTTATTTCGATTCATGCTTACAAGATATCTCGGATGTTGAAGCATGTCAATTTAAACGCTTGGTTTTTTATTTTAATTTAGGTCCTATTAATGCCCGAGTTGAGCTTTCAATATAAAAAGTTCGGTAATTTGATGTACTTCACGAGCTCACCACTGTAGCCGAGGATGTTAACAGTATTAAGGAAAGAATTTTTTCACTAGTATTAAATAATTTCAGACTAAAATAATTGCAAAAATTCTGCGAATTCTCTCATCAGAATAGAGAATTTCGGTATTTTTTGATGCTGTGCATTAAACTGTTGTTCATTTATATTTCGACATCTTCTACTATTTCAGTCTACATCTTCTGTCTTGTTCAGAACTATAATCAAAATTAAAACAGAATTACTTGCCGGACGGAATTTTTTTCAGGATGGAACGGCTAAACATAATCCATATTACCAAGTTATTACTAAGTTGACTGAAGTTTATTAACTTATTACCTTCTAGCTTATTACCTTTTAACTTAGACGCAGATGATCTTCCAGAAGATACTGGAACATAAACCTCAAAGTTACCAAGATAAAGAGACTGTGATGTATATAGATACTATGATCGTATTTAAGATTGCAGATTTTATTATTGTTGTTATTAAGTTATTATCATTTATACAGTTTGTTTGTACAAATGTTTATCATCTTTTTTACGTTGAATTTTTTTTCTTGGTTACTATATACCTAATTATTTAAATTAGTTAATGGAAATTAATACAGTTTAATTAAAAATTACTTAATTTAAGAACTTTTAGTTGTTTGCTAAAAAAATTTCATTGTGAAAGTGGCTCTAAATTTCCATCAACACCAACCTTTTAAAGGTAATCAAGGAATTTAATTCAGAACTAACTGTTATGCCAGGCGTTGCTCGGAATTAAAATACTTTCATGTCTAATATAACAGAGGAAAAATTTATTTGCACAAGATAATTTTACGGTAGAAAGGGTGTATTAAATAAATAAGGTATAAAGTGAAGTGTATCAATAGTAAGATAGTGCATTTTAGTGAATACTGATAGCAAGATTTGTTTTTGTTCAAGCCCAGATAGCACAGAAGTCAAACATTCGCCAAACTTCAACTAGTTATAGCGCCCAAACGGTACGTGTAACGAAAAAATAATGAAATAACGTAAATTGTAGGAAATTTTATACTGATTATTTTGAAATATAAAGATGATATACAAAAAGTTGATAGTTTTTTGTGTTATAAGTAGAAGACTGGAGAAAAATACATTTTTTTTTCATGCTTTTTGGCTATAAATAAAATTCCAACACACATTTTCAGTGGCAAACCTCAGATTCGTAATCAGTACCTGAAAAAACATAAAGGAGCAAAAAAGTACACCTCCGCCAGAATTTGTTTTAAAAAACTACCTAATGACTAGACTATGTTGGATATTATTCACTATTGATCTTTTTTTTTTCTATTTTACACGTTTTTTTATTCAAATGCTGTTATATCAATCCCTACTCGTAAATATGAAAATGCTACCTACCCACTTTTGCAATTCCAAAAGTATAGACCATTTTACAGATGTTGGAATGTAAATAAATTTTAAGATCTCACTATCGTCCGAAGACCGTGGTGGCCCTGTGATAAAGTCTCGGCCTCGGGGCCGGAATTGACCAGGTTCGAAACCCACTGAATATCCGCCGTGTATTTATGCTA
Source organism: Araneus ventricosus (assembly GCA_013235015.1). Lineage (NCBI taxonomy): Eukaryota > Metazoa > Arthropoda > Arachnida > Araneae > Araneidae > Araneus > Araneus ventricosus. The sequence continues at coordinate 110,018 of BGPR01002759.1, read as the reverse complement.
AATCTGACGTCGTGGATCAAACGTCCTCCCACTGGTGTGGTGAGGAAATTAGGAAGGTACCAGTTCAGGTGTCGTCCTTGTCATTTGACCACGATTCCAAATTACGAGATCCGTCCCAAAATTGCCCTAGTGTTGCTTCTAAAACGATGTTAATATACTTAAACTTGAACGTCCGTCTAAAAAAATAACAGTGAATTCTTTATAAAAATTAGGATCTCGAACCGGGACTTTATCTAACCAAACAGCAGTATCTATGTGTGGTTGAGAGTGAAAAATCAACTGTCGCTAAAATATCTTCTTGCTCAGTTCGCACCGAAATTCGAAGAATGACGTAATATTCTCAATTGTCGTATTCATCAGCATACGACTAAAAATTACAAATTTATATACTATTGACTCATGCCTTAATTTCAGAATGCAGTATTAAGCATACACATGAAAATCTAGATAGTAGATATTCTATACGTATATTAGATGTAATCACAGCACAGTTCCGACTATTATGTCGTTATCTTCTTCAGTCATATATTATTTTAGACAGTGGCGAATCCAGGATTTGGGTCTGGGAGGGGCTGAGGTCATAAAAATTTTGTATCGTCAAAAAATTTTGTATCGTTTGGAATGTCAAAACCTCATGGCTTATGCAAACCAAACCACTTTGATTCTACAGACTTTACTCACCTGACAAAAAGAATCATAAATAACACTATAATACTTTTCGATAATTTAATAAAAAATACAATAAAATAACTATAAAAAAAATTTTTTTCGGCCGTCTCAACCTTACAAGTGGAATGACTAGAAAAGTTGGAAAATTTTCGAGTCTGTCAAGCCAGAAAGCAATGTTGTCATGTTTTTTTAATTTTTCGAAAGAAAGGGAAATTAAGGGCAAACAATTGTAGTGATTTTAAATAAAATTCAAGAATTCTGGTTTAGCTCTGGGAGGGGCTGCAGCCCCATAGCCACCCTCCCGGATTCGCCACTGATTTTAAAAATGCAATTCTAATTAAGTACCCACAAAATTTTCAATGCTAAAAACATACATAGTTGCAATACATTTTCAGCATAAGATATTATGCAACAGGAAATATTTTTGATTATGCACAATATCACTTGAAAATTGCAGACATGAAATTGATCGTATCTTTGAAAGCCCACCGAAATCTTCGAGTTTCGGTTTTATCATACCCGTTATTGGTGAAAATGTATTCCGACAAAAGAATTCCGCTATTCTTTTTCTTCCGCACGATAACTATTAAACTGGTTCCCAAAAGCCACTTTCGGAAATATCCCGAGTTCTCGTGAAATGTGATAAAATCAAAACCCAAACCTAGTCTATTAGGTTTCAAATTGGATGAGAAATCTTCAGCCGAGTGGAAACGCCGCGGCGGCATCGGGCAGAAAGTCGCATGGATGTTGTTCTTCGGAGAAAAATGGCGAAATCCGATGTCGTCGATGGCAATGACCACTGCTTCATTGTGATACGGGCAGTGGCGGCATCGAGAGTCAAGGTCTCGTTCACCTGTCTGTTACTCGCTGGAGATGCAAGCGATAGGATGCATATGAAATCCCCGATTGGTAATGGTTTTTTTCACCGATGCATCATGGACTGGAGATCTTTGAAGGACTACAGAGGACACGACCCGAAGAGTACTCACGGTGCTTAGAATGTTAGAAAAGTTAATGCGATGAATCTGGCGGTTGCGAATATTGAAGAGTAGAGACTCCTTCTCTGGAAGAGAAAAAATTTCGAGACATCATTTTCTTCCAAAAAAATTTTTTTGAGATCCCACAATTGCAAAATGAGTGTGGCGATGAAACATCAACCGTTTGAGTCCCACGCAGAGCGACCTCGCTGTTCCGATTTCATGTCGAAAAGTCCGTCACTTTCACTTTTATCTGTAAATATGGATGCAGTCACGTAGCGAAAAGTAGGCAGTGGGGAAAAGAGGTATAAATGCCACTAGGCTGATGCTATTCGATAAGGTTTTTCAGATATCCAATGGGACTCGGACAGTTAATTAATGGAAATTAAAGAGAAATTCGTTAAAAATCATTTAGTTTTTCGTTAAAAATCATTCAAAAAATTTTAATGAAACTTTTAAAATCAAGTTGATTTTCTTCAATTTTTTTCTATAAATACTAAAAAAAATGGGGAGTGCAGAAAAATGTTCTGCCAACAATGTTATCTTAATTCTTAAAATTTCATTTTTCAAGAATCCGTAACTGTTCCGCGGTGTTGAAAGAAAGTGTTATAAGCTTGCGTAATTAACCAGAGAATCAGATAGCGGGAAGGAAGTATAAATATTTTATTACAGGTGAAACTGGAGCAAAGTTAATTTTAGCATTCAAAAATGTGGGGTATCATTATTTCGAATCTGAATTGCTCGTTACAGAATGGAGTCATTTCCAGCCCATTGGTCATTATTTGGGCACAAAAAATATGAGCGTGTGGTGACCTATTTTCAATATTATCTTCAGGTAAATAATTTATCATAATGAATAAGAGGGAGCTCAAAGGTGAACAAAGAATAGAAGTATTTTCGCATTAATTAAATACATTTTTATAAAAACAATTTTTGAAAGCACTCTTTTATTAGTTTAGAAAAAAGGAGAAGCTTTTTTTTAATTTTAAATATTTTTTTTCTTTTTAGTCTTCAACTTATAATTCAAAACTATAAATATGATGGAATCTTGAATCTCGATGGCTCCCGTCGATGGATTTGGTTCAAAATTTGATGCAGATCAAGAATTTTGGTATCAAGACCAATGCTATATTTCATCCATCTAGCTTGTTGCGCTCTTTAGTTATAATTTTCACATGCACACGAACAGGCAGACTAACAGCCTGGACGTATTCGACCCAAATTTCGATACAGATCTACAGGCTTACGTGGACTGCATATCAAGTTTCGTCCATCTAGCTAGTTCCGTTTTTAAGTTGTACTCGTATACACACGTACAGACAGGCATAATTCCAGAAATATTAGCTTTTTTGGACTTCAGGAAGTCTAAACATGGGGAAATTCATCAGAATCTCAAGAATGAATTTTTCAATGATTACGATACTTAATAGTAAATAATGTGGGAAGCTGAGTACCAAACACCAAACTGTTGAGATCCACTGATCTTTCAAATAAAATCTATCCAATATTGATACATTTAAAACCTTATCATGAGGAACTTTCATCTTCTGGTTTGCTATCAAAGATATAGAAGGGGAAAAAACATCCCGAACTTGCATTGGGCATATCAGTCCTCGAGAAAGATGGCGACAGGAATCGCGCGTATTTAAATGTCGCGCTCCACCGGCAAGGTCAATGAGAAGAATGCGAAAAAAAGCAACCAGGTCGTGACATACATTTCGTTTCGTGACAAAGGGCGTTAGTGGCGCGCTTCGAGGAGCCCACTCTTGCAGGCGAAAAATTCCCTGAAAAATATATATACCGGAGGATTTTCTCGCTAACATTCTGAAAGTTGACTAGAGATTCATGTACGGCCTTTGGTTCAGCGTCAACTTGGCAGTTTTAATATGTAAAACACAAAAATCGTACTGAATAATAATAATAATGAAATAAGATTAGTTAAAACTCTGTTTTTACTGTCGAAATTATAGGCTTTTACTTTCTGCTGTTCCATTAACTTTCCAACGCCGAAAGGTTGTTGTTGTTTTTTAACACTTTCTGTAAGAAATTGAGGATTTTTTTTTAACGCGTTGACTTCCAAGGCAAATTGCAGATTTCTAGTCCCAGTGGATTCATTTGATTCAATCATATATTAATTCTTAACTTTAAATATATTAAAGTTTCTACGAGATAACTTGTAGTTGGAAGTCAACGTTTTGAATCGCTCTTTATATTCAGTGCTTGCAAACAAGTTTCAACTTTCAAAACAAAGCAATCTAAATGCAACACTATAACAACTCAATCTGTCAAACATTACGAAATAGTTCAGTTGTAATTTCTACGATGCCCTGTCAAGAGTGTGTCCCCTGTCAACATAATAGTTTTTATGACAATTTTAATTAACAAATTGCTTTTTTTTGGTGTATTAATGCCGAAAATGAAACCTCTCTATTACGATCTTTCAATGAAAACGTGAAATCAATTTGCCTCTTGCTGTAAGATCCGCCCGTTTTAAAAGTGCTGGCGTGTTTTATAAACATAGAAGCTAAATAAAACTTTTTATTTATTAAAACACTTTATATAATTAGAAAATATCTAAAAACTAATACTCCATCATTAGCAAATCTGTAGCGAGAGGGAAACGTTCGTGGATCAGTTGTCAAAAGGGACATTCCTGCTCTATTCCTTTATTGCTCCAACCAATTTATTCTCAAAAAAATTCCTGCTGTCCACTTTTGGAGTACTGAACCTTTTTTTCGATTCGATTTATACGTGGAGTCCCATGGTTTGAAAAAACTGACTTTTCAACTAGAAACCCAACACGGAGGGCGCCTGGTTCTCAACTAGCTCGAGGTTTAAGAATAGCTAGGAGATATAAGTTTCTCCTCTCCCTCTAGCAGCGAGATTTCGACTGGAATGGGGGTTTGCATCACTATGGTTACGTTTTTATTCGAAGGCTAAAGAGATGAACTGCTTCAAAATGATTAAAAGAAATTAATTTAACAATTAATTAATTGTTAAATTTTAAACAAATTATTCACAGATTCGTAAATTATTTGATGACCATGGAATTCTTAACTACAGTGGGTGGCTAAATTAATGAGAACACTTTAAAATTTTCATATTTCTTCGAATATCTCCCAAAAATCTGCATAGATTTTCTTAGAATTCGGAACATGAAAAACATTAGGCTTGAACTCATATTTTACATTGAAGATTCAGTCACGAGAGCATTTAGGGGACCGTCTACAAATTGATGAAGATGAAACTTATTTTGGCCCACTCCGCTTCACAGAAAGCTTATAATGAGTTAAAACTTTCAACAATGATTATATTTGCCGTGCATAATATTTACATGCAATTTCGTAAATTTTCAAAAATATTCGGGAAGATATAAAGGTTTTCTTTAAAAATCTCAAATTTTTCAGAAATATTTTTTGCTTATAACATGCAGAGTTTTCGATTGCATTGCACTCAACTTACAAAATACTTGAAAATATGTTAGATAAGTATTGTGTAAAAATTTGGAATAAAACATTTGAATATTTCGGAAAATATGAGTATTTGTAGTAAATAATTGTTTACTGCGTAAATTTTCTTTCACAACTTCAAAGCCAGATAGTTAGGGCAATTTATGTAAAAATCCCAGTCAAATATCATTAAGATTTAGAAAGATATCATCATTACAATTTGGTGATATTTGGTACACTCTAAGAGAAGCTAAATAATGAGGAGTTTTCCACAAATTGATATTCTTGAAACTTGAATCTTCGAATAGTAATATCATGGAAGTATATCCTGAATACTCATATACACTTATTAATTAACTACATTATTTAACATTATTATTATTTTATTACATCATTTATTATTATACATTATTTACAGTTGTCCATATTAATTGGGCAATCACTGTATATTATATTGTAAGAAAAGTTATCTACCATAGAATAAAATATTTATCACCAAAACAATATTTATTATAAAACTTACCACAAAATACAATATTTATTTTTACTTTTTAGAAACAAATACACACATAAACAAATCCCAGCATTCCAAGTTGTGTTTCCGCGTTTGATTGATTGCAAGCTGAATAGTTCAATAGAAATACTGATGATATCGTTTTTCGTACTACCGTTTAAGACAGCTTACGCTGAGAACAGGATGAAAATAGATATAACAGTAGAATGCTTAATAGCTTAACTTAGACTGTGAAATATGCCTTTAATACGAGAACCGAATTTAATCTTTTTATGTTATCTTAATCTGATCAAATCTTGTGATGTCAAAGGATGTTCATCAGAGTCTTCTTCAGTGTAAACAATAACAAAAGCATCAAACCGGAAATAATACATTTTGACTTCAAATCTCTTAAGAAGGTTATTAAGTGTAGCTAGTATTCTATACATTCTTTGCGGGACGTTGTTTTATGAAGTATGATTTTAAAAGGTCTACAAAAGAAATTTTCTCGTACATCTACTCGTTCTTCTGAAAGTTGATTTCATTACAAAGCAATCTACTTCAGATTAGTATTTATGAAGCATGTAACAAAAATAAATAAAATTTTCACAAAAAGCTGCTGAAATCAATGCCTGAAATTCGTTGCTTGTCGTTTATGTAACATTCGAGCGCATTTTTGAAATTTCTAAATCTCCAGGTACATTTCCCTTTTCTTATTCATTTTAGAGATCCACCATTTTATTTTATTCCGATCTCAACGCTTTTCAAATGTCATCTCAGCAAATGTTATGCCTAATGGACTCGGTTATTCAAAATTAATTATACAGCATTGTGAAAGAAAAATATGCACTTTTTAAACAAACGATATTATGATCAACAATTCAACTCCAATCAACGTGAATTTATACTAATTGAAAATAATGAACTTGTTCCATTTTGTTTTAAATTCTATACGAACACTTATAAAAACTATGGAGTTCATAAGAATAAAGAGCATCCGTGAGAAATGTCTACAGAAACATAATATTTTTTTCTAGTGACCTAAAGAATTTTTTCGTCAGTAAGGCAACAACTTGCTTCATTACAGTTTGATTAACTTTTACTTTCCTTACCTCAAACAAGGTCATTAGAATTAATCTCTTTTCCAAGTAAGATTTCACAATCGGAACCGTTTTCAAACGTCCTCTTTCTGTTGAAAAATCAAATGTTCTTTTTCCTCACAATGGGTACTTACTTTTCGAAATCTTCATAAAATTAACGACAAACAAAATGAAGATTTACTTGCCTTGAAAACAGCCTTTTATTCAAAATTCAGCCTCTTATTCTATTGCTAGAATCTTCGATAGCATACAGCCTGTTATATGTCAACTAAAAGTTAGAAAATTTATATCGTGATATGTAATAAATTATGAAAGAAAATAATTTTTTGATTGCTAAATAACAAAAATGTAACTCAAATCAGGAAAAAATTTATAAAACCTTAACTCTGTAGCAGAATTTATGCTTAACTCTATTTAGTAGATCGATTCTGTTATAATTTAAGCGTTTCATATTTTAAATAACAATTCATCCATTAAAGACTGGATTTTTTAGTGATATCAATAAAGAGTAAAGATAAAAAAAAACCTTTATCTATGCCCGAGGCGATTTGTCATCTTGCTAATTGACAAATCAATGTTTGATTTTACCAAGTTGTTTCCCTCAATTAGGTTAAAGAGCAAAAGTGTTTTCTTCAGTTAAAATGTTTTTTCCCAAGATCTAGTCAATGAAAATTCGATCTATAAATTTAACTTGAAATGTCCTCTCGAAAAAATTTGTCCAACAAATTATTTCAATGTACCAGGCTATACAGGTTAAATTTTAGATAACAGTATACGACTTCTTTTGCTAAAATCATACATTAATTTCCTTTTCTGCATTAATGAAACTACACAGATTTCGGTCCCGAAGGTTCCATGCTATTTTTTCAAAAAATCTTCAATGTGTCGAAGTAAATTTGTACAAACTTATAAGATGATGAAAGTTGTATGCATTATTAAAATAAATTTTTCAAAAAAGAAAACTTGATAACTAACATTCTCCACATAAAATATGCTTTCGGAGGAAAAGGTCACATTGAATAATTAAATCTGAATTCTAAATTTTCAAGTATTGTTCCCGTTTTTCAATTGGTGTTTGCTCAGTAAGTTACAAAGCACATCTTATGGATTTTTTCAACGCTGCAGATAAACCATAGCCTTAATTGAAAAACATCTTTGATATAGAATATACAGGGTTATTTTAATTAAAGTTCGCCTATTCAGAAGGTTCTAGAGCAGGTTCTATAGCTCCAAAAGAAATAATATTTCACTAGAATAAATGATGCACTCTATGAAAACAAGAAAAAGTAATATGAGGTGGTGCACTGTCTTGCATAAAAACGGTATTTTGAACGAAAAAAGACTTTATGTTCAGAACTGAACTTTGGCATCGTTTTTAGTTAAGATTTTTAAAAAATTCAAATGAACTATCGATTTTTGCTTCGGTAGTAAAAAAAAAATCTGCAAAAATAACCTTATATATTGGCGTAGCGCCATTTATTGACGAACATTTTAAACTTTTTTTCGGCTTTCACAGATCTCATCACATGTACTACATACTAGAGAAATTTTGTTTCGTTCGGAGCCCTAAAACCGGCTCTAGGGCCTTCTCAATAGGCGATCTTTAATTGTAACAACTCTGTACTGTGAACAGCATAAACCAAATCACCACAGTACTAACACCTTTGTAGCTTTGCAACAATAAATCCACAATTCTCAGAATCACCTTTCTTTCTAAATCTGAACTGAAATTCCATTGCACTTATCAAAAGACCGAGGTGAACCTGCAAAAAAAGATTCAAAACCTTGCCAAAACACAAGCTCTTCCCCAAAGATAAACAAAACATTGTTATTATTTCCGCATTCAAAACTGTATCGCATAGTCTAGGGCGAATTAATAATTGAGCTCTTGTGCATATGCCACAAGATCTACCGCCAGTAACAGGCTACAGTTTCAAGGCTTGGAATAAAAAAAGGGAGATAGAATGACAAGAGACCCTTCTGTAGCGCATCAACACCCGCAGGCCGTTCCGCTCTATTAATATGCAGCGAATGAAAAAGGGTTGACGTCCGCGAAATGTCAATACCGTTTTGTTATTCGATCCTTGTCCTATCAGAATGTCTTGTTCCCTAGAAATGTGAAAAGAGAATTTGTCCAATTACTTGAATGTAGCGAGCGAGACTGTCCCGAGTATACAACAATCAAGTGGCACATCTGGAGCTTTATGCATTGAACAACCCACGTTTGCCTCACAACTGACTACATTTTCTATTTATTTTCATTTCTGAATATCTGCAGTTCATCGCAAAAATTGAATTAAAGTTGAAAAAAATTTAATAAAACGTCAAAGCAGTCATGCATGAGTTCTGTTTTTTATAATGACACAATATCATTCTGTTGTAAAATATCTACGTTTGAATATGGAAGGATTTATCTTAAGCGTAAGATGTATATTGACTAACTTCACACGCAACATTTGCACAAATTATTAGTACACATTATTTTTTTAAAAAATGCCACATTATTGTACCAGAGGCGAATCAAAATTGTTTTCACTTTAACAAACGTTCTGATTCATGTTTTAATACTGTCATGTAATGGATCGTCATGCAAGATAGGCACTAGATTCCCTTCAACAAGACCTATATATATATATATATATATATATATATATAACAAATACGAAACAAACATAGCAGAAATGAAAAAGCAACATTTCTTGGTTTATCATAATGTTCGGGGTAAAGGACAGTGTTTTTTAGCTATATGCCAACACTGTTTGCAGGAAACATTATGATTTCACTAATTTTTTTAACGGTTCGTATAGATTTTACTTACCCTGATGAGCATCTATACGCTTTTACCGATTTACTACAGTCTCTCCATTTTATTTTAATATTTTTTGACTTTCATGATATTGATATATATATATATTATCCCATTAATGGCAAGAATCGAAAGAGACCAACTCCCAGTGTAAGTTCAAAGTGTATTAGATACAATTAAAAGCTTAAGATCATCCATATAAAAAAATTGAAAATTCATAAATAGTTTATACGCTATTGGAAATTCAAACTACTCAATAGAATTTCGCTCAGAAAGATTACGGAGTATAAGGAAAGGTTTTAGAGAAGGTTTCGTAACTATTTATTAAATAGTTAATTTTTTTATTAACTATGTTTCCGTGTATAGAAAAGATTTTCTCTTGTTGCCATTCTAATTGTACGAAAATATCACAGATATTTTAAATAATTTTGTTTACCTACGAGTTGCCACCCACAATATTTAATTAAAATTTGTATCATTCTGTAAAAATATTATTAACTTATGAAAAAATTAACTTTAGGCGGCTTTTAAAAATTGCGTTGTGTTGCCAATAATTTATCGACAAGTTACGAAATTTAAAAATTGTTTGGTGGAACTGATATTCTCATTTTAATTTAAAAAATAAAATTACACATTATAAAAGGATTTTGTGTATTATAACATTTTATAAGACAGCATTTTTACAATAAAAATATTATTTATATTTTGATGCATTTATTTACTTGCTCATTGGTATTCCACCGAGTGCTAATATTAAATATATTTTTATTTTCTTGTATATAACATTTACACCTACTAGCCACCAACAGTTGATTTGATATGTGTTAACTGCAACCTTTAATCAGGGGTGTGGTGGAACCGGAACGCCGTTCCGGCACTGCTTTTTTCACGAGAAATAAATAAAACAAATTGTGAAAACGTCCTTTAAACAGCGCAGTTTTTGTCATCCAGGATAAAGCGTAAAAGATACTGCTTTATTTTGCGACTACACCACTGGTTATAAGTATCTCAAATTTTAGTCGAATTTTTAGTTAAGGTTTTATGACAACTAATTTAATAGTAAAATGTTTATTGATAAAAGAAATGAAAATATTTTAATTACGAACAACGCCGGGTATGTCAGCTAGTATTTAAATAAAAGAACGAACATGAACACTCCCACACAAAGAACACCAATGTTGCATTTTTTAAATCAATTAATACCTGGCCAGATAGCATTCCTGTTATGATAGCATTAAAAAAATACCCCAAGAAAGAGGAAGAGAGGAACTGCATGTATAAATATGTAAACGAAAAATAATAAGGAAGCACTACCACCGAGCATGGGCAGTTGTGCTAAATTAAGGAGCTTTCCATTGATACTATTTTTTTTTCTATCGGTAATTGGAAAACGTACAAAAAAATACAGCTTTAGAAAATGGACAACACACAAGGTTTAAGGTCAAATGTCGAAACAAAATCGATGAATTAATGTGTATAAAAAAAGGGGAGGGAAATACGCCGATAATCCGAGTGAGTTCATTGGCTACGCGCAGTTAGAGGACAAACGAATCTTGACTTTTTCTACGGCCATACTTTTCAGTCGCAGATTTTATCCGATGGATCTCGAGTTCAGTTTTTTTGGCTCCTATTGTATGCCTATATGACCCTTCTGCCATCGCCTCGTGTCTTTTTCTCCAACAAACAAAGGTCAAAACAGTTCACGTGCAGGTCAAGTAAATTGCATGCGCGCTAAAGGCTTCCGGATACTTTGAAAGAAGACGAGGCTTTCAACACTTCTACTTTTTCATTGGAAGCTTATTGGTTGTGTTTAAAAGAAGTATCATCACGTTAGTTGCTCTAAAAGATTGCTCTTTATTTCCAGTTTGGATATTTATTTATTTCCCCTTCCCTTTTCCATTTGTGCTCTTTAATTCGTTTTGGATGTTAGCTTCAATCGATATGAAAAGGCTATTAATGTTTGACAAGAAGTCATTTTATTTTCAAAACTGAAAATAAAGTATAAAAACCATGTATAATTATTGATTTGAATATTTTGAAAGGCATGGTAATGAGTAAGTAAAATGAAAACGACTAGCTAATTATATGCGTATTTATTTTTATGATGTTCTATGACCATTAAAAAGTAGTAAATATTTATTTCGGTTTAGAAATAAAACATTTCTTCGAATTAGAAACGATTAACAAGATACAAAATATTTATTTTAAAATCTCAGAATAATTCGAAGACAAAGAAATCATTTCTTAATTCATAGTCTGTATCTATTCTTTATCTTTTTCATTATCTGTAGAACTAGTATAGTTTACTTCTATAAACATTTTAATTATTTATGAATTATTTCTCATCAGAGTTTACTTCGAAAATAGTATATTATAAGTTTAAAAAAAAGATCTGGAATAGACGAATAAATTTAAGAAGTAAACTGTGACATCATCTCGAAAATTTTCGAGTTTATGAAATCCTTCAGTCATCAGAAATAAAATAAACGGCTTTACTCATGCTGCAGTTCACGTAACGAAAGGCTGAAAATATGCGCAAATACTGAAATTTCTGACCATTTATGAGCCATAAATGCATTTTGCTGCTTTTATCGAAAATGAAAGTTGTGGCATATAATGTTGTAATGTCGAAATGAAATATTTAAAAATTGCTTAACTACTGAAGGTGCAACTCAAATGATCCACTTAAATATAAATTGGCATTCATTTCCCAATTTCCAAGAATTCAAATGGCTGTATTTGAACGCGTCAATATATTATAGCCATGTTGCATTAGATATTAAAAATTCTATTTAGATATTTAAAAGAAGGTTTAAATTGTAAAGTCTATTACTCCCAGAATTATGCATCCCTCAATTCATAAGTCATTAGGAAAATATTTTTTTCATTGAGATGTTCTGAATCACTCGATAAAATCCTGAATTTGAAAGACCAAACTGCCTCTAATATAATTGCTTCATCTCGTAAGTAGAATCTTTGAAAAGATTTCATCAAGCTAATATGTTGAGTTCCACTTAAATGAGTTTCAGACCAAAAGAAGATGAAACATAACTGGACGCAATTATGCGCACATTTTGTGCCACAACTGTTTTCGTCAAACAGTATAGAAAAATTCAAATGTTGCATCGATCCAAAGTTAATGACTGCCTTATAAATAATCTATTATATAACATGTGAAATTAGATCATTTTTGCTTAACTTTCCACTGTTAGTTACAGTTTAAAATACTAACACGAAATCCATGGCATGGTAGTTGATTCCTAATTACTTAACTGCTTAGAAGAAAAGGAAATACAAATTGTCACTTTCTTAAAAGAAAATCCTTTGTTTTGGGTAGGCATTTCTTCAAAAGTGAACGGCTTTTTGGCTTTGATATGGATGAGAAAGTTTTTAATTGGAATATTGCGCTGAAATATCACTTGTTCTCATGACTCTTTTACTAATTCTTAAAAATGGTTAATTAGATTTTCATTTTTCTTGTTTATCGAATGTTGTTCAGTTTTCAAATTTATATTTGTATTAAAAACAAATTAGATAAATCAATTACACTGCCGACCTGACTCATAAAGTTGAAGTTCATTTCAAAATTTTACCACCAAGCACTGCCCTACTTTACAAGCAGATTTTTCCTTACCTAAAAATTGACGTTTACATTCTCGGGAATGTTGAATATCGATATTGTATTCATTCGAACGCGAAATTTCGATGATTTTCGATATTTTAGACCATTTTATACATTTTTAAACACAACAAGCACGTGGGTGAATTTTATTGTATTATCGATATACTAAAATTGCAGATCTGTGATTCATTTTAGACTAAATATGCCAACAGATAGACTGTCTGTTCGTTTTCCTGTCCTTGTGTATGTGAACAAGAGAACTAAAAAACACAACAACCAATATAAATGAAATTTGATATGTAGTCTTTTGCAACAGCTATGCGTTTCAAAAGGCCGCGATTAGCACTTTTGGTCAATTTTACTACGGAAAGGGGTGTCAGGCAGTGACTAAGATGAGCGCTTTTCGGGAGTTCTTTGTTAAATCGTAACCTTCGTCCGGTTTGGCACATTATTTTTAGTTAGCCTTTTCCAATGCGAATATTTATTTTCGTTTTGAAACGTGCTATTTTATTTTAATTCGAAACTTATGTATGAATTGTTCACATGGTTAGGTAAAGTGGCAATAAAGCTTTCAGGAGTGGTAGTAAGAAGATTTTATATAATGTTATTAAATTTTGTGAAGCAGAAGACGGGAATTAATTACTCCGATCACATATCCTACAAATGACCCAGTCAAATTTTAGGTAAGGGCAAAGTAAAATGTAAACATCTCCGACTCCATTTTTCACTTCACCCCTATTTTGGTGAAACAACCCCGCCTGTCGAACGCGCAAAAGCAGGGAGGATTTCCGAATCTGAGAATGAACAATATATCCAAACTGAACCCAATCTGTGACTGGAAATATACCGAATGCATACTCGATTCTCTTCAAGATGTTAAGGAGCTGAACACAAAAGGCATCATATTGTATAAGAATGCGGAAAATTCGAGGAGAGAACACTGACGCTGATTGAATTTTAAAATGATGTACAAAAAGTCACCTTGACACACTAGTTTACGAAGTTATTTCCGGAAAACAGAAAAATTTCAAAATGTGAAAACATCAGCGACAAACCGCCAATAAAAAAGTTTGAAAACTTTTGAAAAATTTGTATTGATGCCGACCGAGAGTGTTTGGTTGTATAATAATAACGCAAAACTACTTTTGACCATAGGATATAACTTTATACTGAAATATACGAAACAGTCAGGGGGAAAAACAAGTGATTTTTTATCATTGTTTTCATCATTGAGTCCATCGTCTCAGAAATTTGTACGTTATTTTTTTGTGAAATCGGGACTCAAAGAATCGCCTTTTAGTAGTACAGTATTAATCTAACATGGTAACGGAAATAATTTACACCCGATAGATTATGTTAACTGGGACGAAACGAAACATTTCCTAGCCGAACTAATCCCATTTTCAACATCAGTTTCTCCTTCGTAGAAATAGAAAATTTCATATAGAGAAAACTGAATAAATCATGAGAACAATGACGTGTAAACTCATCGGAAAAAATGAGGAACGTAAAGTTCTAAAACGGTTCATATGTCGCAAAAAATTGATAAAATATTTTTATATTCTTACTCACCCCATCCATCAATATTATAAGTTGCTGAAACAGCACGAATCGAAAGCTTTAACTTCAGATTACGGGTTCATGAAAAGTCAAAATATCCTTTTAACACACTGTTGACCGGTCACGAGTTAACTCGTGTTTGTTGATAGTCGTGAAGTATTGAAGTTTATTTAGATTATTTTACTTCCACATTCAATCACGAAATAATAGCCGGTGACAAGAAATAGCCTTTCTGTAAAATTGCTAGTCAGCAATGTGTTAAAATAAGGATCCTGGCGACGAAACAGGAAAGTGCTTTCCCTCTTTTCAAAACACTAAAAGAGAAGAATGTTGGGCTCTTTCGACCTCCTTGTTTGTTACCTTTGTCTTCCCTCGTTGGCAATAAATAAGCCATTACACATGGGGTGATACATTGCGAAAACACATAAAAACTATCATATGGTAACTACAATAGACATAGATTAGTTCAGAGGGGGAAAGCGAAATATTAATGATTTAGTAGTATAGCATCTATAACTGCCCACAGACAAAGAAAAAAATTCTTTTAAATAGCATCTGAACCTCTATAAATAAAGGGTCAACTAGATAAACGGCTAGAATAGAAGCTCGGCATGCATTTGAAGGTGGGATCCAACAAGTACAGTTCTATACCACAGTTTATAATTTAATTAAACTTTGTCGATTTATCATCGTATAATTTTGTAGCTCGAAAAACACAAACTCAATCACGAATATTTCTTTAAAAATAACTAAATAAAATTTCATTGGTACTCACCATCGTCAGCAGAATAATGGGAAGTTAAATGAATTCAAGAAACAACAGCAAAAAACATAACTCAAATGTTATGCGTTTGGCTTTAAAGATGTCGTGACCATAATTATGAGATCACGAAAAGTTACGGGTTCATTCATGGGAAATTTAGCTTTCGATTATACAAACGGGTCACGCATTTGATCTCTTTATTTCACTTTACAGAATGATCGTGGAATTTCTTAGCAGTTAAGAATTAATTTTGTTGTTGCATATTCGAAGATAACAACAGGTTGGGAATGTGTTAAGTATCTCGGTGATCACTGAGCATTTTAAGAATTCAGAAATGAAGTGAAAGGAATTCGAAATTATTCGCTGTTGGAGATTGAAAAGTATGAAGAAAACTATTTATAAATAAAAGCAAAAGGCGGATTAAAAAGAAAAAATTTAATCCAATTTTTATCAAAGAAATCTTGTCTGGTTTTAAGCAGTGATTCAATTTCGGTAGAATTTAAGTTCTAATGCGTATCATTAGATGATTAAACTCTTCCGGTGATCAAGTGTTTGAAAAAGGAAAAAACTTGAATACACAGAAATATAAGCACAAATCTTTAAAAGTATTGAATTAGAACCAAAACCCGACTCTTAATATCTAAGCTTCTCAATAAACTACAGATATTTACTTCTATTTAACGGAAAAAACAAGAAAAACGCGAATAATACTTTTCATACAGTTTTTTTTAATGCTGTTTTATAAAGACGTTAAAAATAATTTGACTAAATATGAGTGCTCATTAAAGAATTGCAAAATATTTAAAATTGACTGGGGGATCTGTTAACAATGCACGGACTCTAAGATTATGGTATACTTCAAGTAATAGTAACAAACACAATTTATAATGTTATCACCTGTTTTATCACAAAACCGGTAATTTAATATCACATTTTATAATTACCGAAACAATTTCACTCTGATAAGCAATACTTTATCTTCAATATTAAAAGACAATTTACAACGTGGATTATAAGAACACCGAACAAGATTCAGAACAACGTAAAAATGTTTTTTCGAATGCAAATTACATGATATTTCAGAAAAAGGGGAGGGGAGGTGCTCTTTACTCCATTACGGTAAAATTCAGTTTATAATGGAATAGTAATAGCCGCAAAATAGAACCAGGTAAGTCCACCGAGATCGAACTACGGCGATAATCACCCCAATGTAAATTCAGCTTAAGGCATGTGCATCACTATTAGGAATAGTTATGAAGACTGTGATATGTTACAACTGAACTTACTAGTAAATAGAAAACTACGAGCGACCACATCACCGATGAATGACAAAACACATGTTTCTGCGCGTCTTAGACTTACAGGAAAAGCTCCACGAAATTATACAACTTTCGTAATAAGCATAGTATCATTTCAAAAAAATATAAATAACTGATATTGAAAACTAAATTCTACTCAAATGTTTGATCAGATTTTTGAAATACATTAGGATCATATTCAAGACTTCGACTGGCCCGTAATGATGCACAGCGTAAGTTTCCTCTTACTGCCAATCTACTATGAGTTCTTACTGACTGTATTAGAGTTGATTTAGCCCTTTTGCTACCAGGGTCTCCTGGGAAAAACGTCAACCACAATCCAAGATGTTTTTCGAGATTATATGACATCAATTGGAATAGATTTTACGTCTGTCGCATGTATGTGACGATTAGTAGCGAACGAGTTAATATCTTTTTAACAATGTGTATGTTTCAACCAAGGCCGGTTCGAGGCCCGGAAAAACCCGCGGGCCAAAATCCGGAATAGCGACAAAGCGGGAGTTTGAAAAAAAAATGGTTTAATAAACTTGTGAAATAAAGTAATATATTTTTTAAATAAATTTATTGAATATATTATTTTTGTTCTCTCTCTTCAATGACATCTATATAATCTTAAATGTATCTGAAGTTTAAAAATTCTCTGCATAGTAGTATTAAATGATATTTACAAGTAAAACATGCGTATTTCTAAGTAGAATTTTGTTCGATATTTAGAATATGGGCATTATAAGATTTCAAAAAATACGTTGGATATGTGGGGGGCATCATATTGTTGACTTGCCCGATTGTTAAAGCTAATCAAAAATGAAATAAACGCATTTATAAACCTGAAGAAAAAGGTGAAAATTTCTTCTGATGTGTATAAATGAAATTACAGATACGTATATCATGAAAGGGTAAGCGGAATGAAAAAAACATCTTCAGACGTGTACGGCATTATAAGAAGTCAAACAGCTGATATGTTTTCGATAGAACAACAATTAAGGATTATTTATTATGCATAGCAACAACCGAGAATATTGACACCTGCTGTATAATCCATTCAGCAAGAACAGAGGAGAATAAAATGATCAGACTGCAATGATTCTAATCAACTCCAGGTTGTTATTCTCATCAGATAGAATAGCAGCAGGTGTAAATGTCTGATAGATTTTGATGCGACATGGTGAATTCATTTTGAATGTTGCTGTAAAAATATAACCACAGGTGAAATAAAAATATTAAACTGCATAAATGAGTAAAGTGTAGAATAGCAAGAATTTGCTCCTGCTGGGAAATTGTTCTCAACCATTTGGAAGCGGGAAACGTAAAAGTAAGTTTTCATCGAATTACCCAACACCAAAATTTTAATTTAAGAATTTGACTTGCGTACTAGTTTAGATAAATTGGACATGTTAATAAATGTCTGCAGAATACTTGCATTTATTCTTTTATGGTATAAACATTGTCTTTTTATTTGAGATTGCAGATAATTCGTATCCCGCACACAATGTGTTAATTGCAAAAGAAGTTCATGTTTAAGGATCTTTTCATGTCAGAACAAAAATGATTGCTCATAATTTCAACAATCAAAACGGTAAAGGAATTTAAAGCAAGTTTAAATTCACATATTTTATTGATAAAATAATGCAGATTCTTTACTAATAGTATGGACTAAATTGTAATTTTTAACCTTTGAAATCTCGAATTTTTACTTACAGATGGTTCAATGTTAATGTTACAATAGAATTTTTTACCATGAAGCTAGAAAAGCATTATTGCTTCACCAATAATTGTAAATTCATCCTTGAATAAGGTAAGAACGGAAAAGTAAAACTCATTTCTTAACACGTTCCGTGCCAAGCCGTTTTTGCTCGACTTTTCATTCAGACCATTTGACGTTTCGACTAATTATATGACAGATTTTTGAAGATTCATATATTGATAGTACCACACTTGACTGATCGAGTGATATTATCACACAATATTTCTATATATCGTCAACCAATAAATAATTAGCTTGTTTAGCGTAGTTGTCACATAGCGTACCATTCATGGCAGTGCGCTGCGATCAGTTTTAATTTTTCGATTAGGGTGTACCACGTTTACCGTAGATGGTACACGGGGCCTGAATGGAAAGTTTAGCATGTATACATGGCACGGAGTGTGTTAAAAGCTTGGCCTTCATAATATTCAGCTCCGTGGCAACTATAATTACAAATGCAATTTTAAACACACTGAAACTTTTATACCCATTTATATCTGTTTTCTTCCTTTTATGTAAATATTAAAATGTTTTACAAGACACATGCATTTCTTCTTGACTAAATACTTTCCAGAAAAAACTTTCATGGGGGGAAAAACAGCCGTTTACAATGGGAAGAAGCTTTTAAACAAATTCAGAAGAAACGAATCAAGAATTTTTTTTAAAGCATTCAATCGTCATTTTATTTCTTCTCCAAATAAATTTACAAGTCATGATTACGAAATTGGTTAGTTCAAAAGTTTAAAAATAAAACACGAGTTAACCATTATTTCTCAATGCAAAAGCAACCTTATTACATTACAAGAATTGAGCCATCAGACTGAGTTAATTAGACCGTTATGTTAACCGTTAGATTAGCAAACCTTAAAATTCTGAAAAGAAAAATAGTCCACTTTCATAATCACCGGCACTTGTCCTAAACCAAGAAAGCATTCTTCTTGATATCTGGAATGTGCATCATTACCAGAAATAAGGATCTAGAATGTAACTTAAGTGTGTGTGCAGAGAACTCCATGCGGAAGAGAATAAATCCAAAAATCACACACAACGCACAAGAAAGAAAAAAAGCTAATAGTCAAAATTCTGCATTCCATAGGCAGAGAAATTTTGCAAAGACTAATATGTGAGCAGAGGGGGAAAAAACACCTAACGATTGAAAACAAGCAAACTTCTAGTCAGTTCCGCTACCCTGCGGATATGAAAAAGCAAAAGTACCTTAAAAATGGAGATGTTTTGACTCTTTAAGCCTGAAAAGATTCTTTCTTATTACAGTGATTTTTTGAAGCAGCCATGCGAGGGACCAAATCATGTTTGATTGGGACAGCAAATGCCAAGGCCACCTGCACCCAAATAATGCTGCAGTTAATACCAAGCGCACCGGCGTCCGTAAGTCCGGCTGCAATCGCGTACAATGTATGCGCAGCTGTTTATTTTTCCCTAAATATCGTAAAAACCGTTCAGAGGCATGGCGGTGCAACTGACTAATGGCCTACCGTTTTCATAAAATAATGATCAGCGAAACAGTTGCTTTGAAAAGACGTTGGTCTGGCAGCATCTGAAGTCATCGGTGAATGCAAATTATATGGATTATCTTGACGGTTTCGATTCGGAATTATTATAAGGAAGTCATCCCAGAATGCATTTATATGCAGAGATCGGTTGGATTTCCTGTAATTTAACGGGGAAGCTGCAGCTCAATGTTAATGTTACATGAAACATCGGTTCCTTAAAAGAAGTCATATCTTTTATAGTCCAAGTTCAAGGTGTTTTGGAGTGGGATATTCTCTAAATGCTGTTCCGCAGTGATCCAATATCTGATTTAAATTTGTTCATTCTAGTCCCCCCAAAAAGCTCATTAATTACATTCTTAATACAAAATGTTAGGAATTAAAATGTAACATTGTGCAATAAATCCCTATTGAGGTATTTTTACCGAAATTGATACTAGGAAAAACATAGCACAGAAAATGTCGTCTTAAAATATCGGTCTTAATTTCTATGACCATTTCGAATGCAGTTTTACCATATAAGAAATGCCATGCTTTGCAGTAAAAAGTTAAACAATATATACAACTGCAAATAGCCAAGCAAACGCTGGGAACTGATGAGCACTGCTGAAAATTTCGCCATTTTAGACAGGATCGAGATACTTCAATCATAATACCTTACTTATTCTTCAATCTAAAATGACTAAAATTTGCCTAATTTAAAATAACTATTAAATGTTTCCCAAGCTATCTCATAAAACTAGTAAACATTACATGTCAGTGTTCATGTTTCAATTAATATAAAATCATCAGGCAATTTTTCTAGAAATCCTTTAGCACATTATTCTCCAGAGATGACATGAGATGATTTTCGATATCCATATATTTTGGACCGAGAACATCTTCTGATTCTTTCTTATAAAAAAATCCATTGTCTATGATAGGCATCAGTTTCTACAAGAATCCGCTGGTCAACTATGTATCAAGGACAAACCAGGTCTGCTTTCTTTGTTGTTGTTTTTTCCTGAGTTTTCTTCTAATTCTTAAGCGGTTAACAATGTGTAAATAATTATAAAATCAATCATGAAAATTCTATGAAAAAATGGTACAATGTATGCAATTAAACATTCCTAGCTTCTACATCAAATTTTGCACGATTCCCTTTTTCCCTTCGGATGTTAAACGCACCCAGCTAGAATTCCGTTACAGCCTTCTAAATCCAACTGCTACATGACTTAATCAGAGTAACGGCTCAATTTACCAGTCTTCATCCAGATCACTGCCGTTTCTGTTGGCCATTTTAAATCGCATTAAATCTGAATGACTGGCTTTGAGAAAGCTCCGAAAAGTCGAGAATATTTTCCGTTGAGTAACGATGCGCGAATCCGGCACCAACAAACCGGTACCTTTTTGACTCTGCGGGAATAACTAATGCAGACTGACGAGACAGCCACGGAGCGAAAGAATTGAAAATTCTGCTCTGCATGAGGTCTCTTAACATAGGGTGCTGGAAATGTCATGCTTTCACTTTTTAGCATCCATTGTTGGCATGATTCCTGGTGAGTTTTGTCAAAAGGCGGAAATCAGTTAGTAAGTAATAAACGCTGTAATTAGAGCAAGCATGAGTGGTGTTTATTTGTTAATATTCAAAAAATATTTAATATCGAAGAAAATATTTGACAAAATGAAAATTTAAATCGTGAAGGAAAAAAAAATTAGATTTTCGATCGCACTAAAATGGTTGCAAAATTACTGTCCTATCACATGCATATTAGGCAAGAAAATACAATAATGGAGAATTTTAAGATTATCCGAATTTTTCAAAAAACTGGGACCTATACAATATGGAATGGAAAAAATCACTAATCGTGCAAAAAATGCTACGAGACTATTTGTGTATCGCTATTGCTTCTAGTTCATATCAGTAAAGTATCGCACATAATATGCTAGGTAAACCAAAACGTTTGAATTAGAAATTTAGAATTACTTTAGTTATAATTTATGAAGAAAAGATATGTAAGCCTTTAATGATACGAAAATCGTACTGAAGCAGTTGATATAATGATAGTAAAGTTCGCAACGCCTTGAGTTCGAATTCCAAAAAAGATTATGACGTCCCTTTGCGATGTCTCCAAATCTTTAGTAAATGATCAATATCTTAAATGCAAATTAAGTACATCAACGATAAAAGAAAAGGATATTCAGGTTTGCATTTCAAAAGTGATTGTTTCGTTCTAGGCATCACTTGAAAAGTTTCAGAAAAAGAAATTAATGTTACATGTCGCCTCTTAACAAGCAACACCACCTATCTCAATTTTTTGAAAAAGAGGAAGATTCAAATGAATTTTTCGCAACCAATAACGAGTATTTCTGAATTTTTTTACAACTGCTATGAGACCACATGCTCCATCCAGACGTGAAAAAAAATTCGGAAATATTCGTTATTTGTTGCGAAAAATTCACTTGACTCTTCATCTTTGAAATTTTAAAAAATTGAGATAGGTGGTGTCGCTTGTTAAGCGACGATGTAATAACTTTGGTAAATCTCAATATTCTGAAATGTGTATCATTTTAAAAAATATATACTGTTTCAAACTTCAGCGACTTTTCATTACATTGATTTTAGCATCACTTTGTTTAATGAATGTACCCTATTATAGAACATAAAACTTTTGCATTATATCGAAACTTTTCTTAAAAAATAAATTTAATTTTTATTCAGCTAGAATAATAGGTACAGTTGAGAACATAAATGAGCGAATTTTATCACAACTCGAAAAAATAATAGTCTTAATCAGCAGTGCCACACAACCGTACTGCATCATTATCAACTTTTAATCACTCAGTGTACTGATGTAACAAAGATTTAGTTTAGTTAAATTAACGTCCCATTTATTATGAAGCTACACGATTTGGTATTTGGGGACGGACTTCGTGAGTCTAAGCTATGATCAGATGACGAAGACGGCATCTGAGCCGACACCCAACTTCTCCAAACTTTCTCACCATATCAGCAGGAGGACGTTTCGACCCTCGACTTAGTGTGTACCAGGCCCGTTTCTTTGGCGGATCCTCCGTTGAATTAAGTTTCGAACCTGCGACCCCCTGTCCTGAAATCGAGATTCTCTCAAGAGGTCACCGTGGCCCTCAACATAAATAAGGAATATCCATCTTTGTATGAGTTGAATGAAAAGATAATAAATATGAAACCCTAAAATGAAGGTAAACGTCATACATCTAAAACTTTTATTATAAATCTTTCTTATACTATTTCAGAGTCCCACCGGGGGGGGGGGGGTACCTCAAATATTCGGATGAGTTGCCGCATAAGTAAGCCGGTTCCCGCTTCCCTGGTGGGTACAATAATGGTGTGGGGTTGAATTACCTCCACGCCGAGTATCTCTGTTTTAGGGGTCATCGTATGTATTGCTCGTAATGGAGGCTATAATGCGTCGGCTACATTACCAAATTTGCTATTCGCGGCGGCCGGGACATGTTCTCTCCGAACGCTACGGCAGGGCGGGGGGAGGGGATCATTCTTTTGTGGTTATACTATTTCAGAAAACGAAATATTATGAAAGAAGATTTTTTTTAAGAAATTGGTCGTTTGTGATATGAAAATAGATTAACCCCTTCCGGTAAAATGACGATTATAGCTCGTCGTTGGTTTTCATGCTATACAAGCACCATTCCATGATTAAATCTTACCGGAAGGGGTTAAAGTGACAGTTTAAAAAAATTATAACAAAATGTCAGTATGGTCAAAATGTCAGTACAGTCAGTCGGTTTATATTACTGATTCACAACTATCATGAAAAAGTGAATAACTACAAAATTACTAAATGGCTTAGCTACTTTCATAGCTAAATTGTATATATGAAACAATAGCTATATGATGATGTGAAACAGTCACTTATGAGACGGTGGGAAAATGAGCTATTGCTAAATTATTACGTCATAATATTTCCCATTTCGCACTGTGCGTGTAATTATATTCGGCTTTAAAACGGTAAGTTAATCAATTATAACCACGGTTTTAAGTCTTTGAATACATTAAAGTATTACTGCAATCAGCGCTACAGTCTATTCAATCAAGCTGTTGACGGCCCGCTTTACGACCGCATGCAGTGCTGTGTCGTGTTGCAAGCAGTTTCAATCAGTACTCCCTAGAGACTGAAAAGATGCGGAACTCGTTCTTGTAAAATTCCGATCCAAACCGCGACATCATTCCTTGCGAATTATCTCAGCGCCGCTGCTCAGAATTTCCTTCATTTGGGCTTACTGAAGGGTGGAAAACAATGAACATTGGAGTACAAAACCGTGAGCGTCCGAGTTATTGTTGTCAATCTTTTCTTTTATAAAAGCATGACACTCATACGGAAATTCAGTAAATAAAATAAAGAGAAATTTATTTCGTATTCTCTAAAGGATTTGGTATCTGAGTGATTAAATGCAGAAATCCAATCATCTTACTATCTCATTTCGAAATTCATTCTCATTCATCTAGTTTTCATAAAAGTCAGCAATGACTACTGATTTTTTTTTATTTCACCTGTTTAAACCTTTCAAGTACAAAATTTTCAAACTCAAATCAACATGATTTTCAAAAAAGAAAAAAATCAGGCCTGCAGAGGTTGAAGCTAATAGGTAAACAAAGAAACTGCCTAACTCCACACAGAACATCCGAAATGAGTGATAGTTTGATAAGGTACTTCGTAAGTCTTGCGACTTTCCAAGGAAAATGTTTTTAACGGCAATAACATGATCTACACGAATTTAACTACTTCTCGGAAGGTCAATTAATGCTCTAACGCCAAAAAGTTAAAACTTCCCAAAAGGGTGCTAAATGAAATCATTTAACTTTTTATAGTGCTATATAAATTTTCTATAAGCACTATATAAGTTTTATATAAACACTATATAAATTTTCTATAAGACTAAATAATTTTTCATACTCAATAACAAATTGTTAGGGTAACTTCTATTGTCAGTTATCGATTAAAATTTTCTCAATTATAAATATTAATTTGAAAGTGGAGGAAAAAAAATATTTCGAGATTTAAAAATCTGAAGGGTTAAGAGAAAAAAAACTACATTAGTTTTCAATGGAACCCAACTCTGATAAAGTTATAAATTTTCTGCTTTCAGATAGAAAAAACTGCTTTACGAACAAAAAAAGGGTGTATTCTGTACGATTGTGGTATACAATCGTACAGAATAGATATAGTCCATGGAGGGCAAACTAAAAGTTCGCCAAAGAGTAGTTATATTATTAAAACATTAAGAGAAACGAGAATACATTTATTTCTGGGTTGTAGAAAAAAATGTTAAAATTAGAACAACTTGTAACAGGATAAGTAAAGATCCGTATGTAATGAGCACGTACGTACACACTGTTTAACAGTACTTCATTCATAACTGTATAGAATAATATTTAAGTAGAAAGAAGATGACTTCGGGAGTTCTAAATGGTTGCACCTCTTATTATCATAAAGAATCTTGGAATTTTATGACGGATTTCTGTTTACTAAAGGTGTAATTTTTTAGAAGGAAGGTTATAATATTAACAAATAAGATCGCAAATTAATGCTTCCTTTAATCCTTTCGTACTCAGCATTTATTGTAAGGCTCCGTGCCTCATTCCGATAAAAAAAAAGTACATATGCGGAAGATGAAAGTAATGGACATAATGGACTCTAAATTCGATCATAAGTTTTTCAATATTTGACCTCAATACCTATTTAATAAAGAAAGAAAAAAATCTGCGCATCACTGGTCACTGCTGGAGCCCCCCATAAACTCATGCATTCAAACTTCCGACGAAGTCAACAATGCGACCTCTAATAACCTTATAGAGCTCTTTACTGTGGCCGTTTTTTTTCTTAACTCAGCGAGCTTTTCTTTTTATTCAGAGTTCATCGTCATCGAAGCAAAAATTCACCGGCATTATTAAACGTTAAAACGCTTAAAGACAATACGAACCCTATTTATATCCGCATGTTCAATAACTCAAGAATGTTTGGGGCACAACACTTGGCTTGAAGACGGAAACGTAAAAAGCGGTTTTGCTTGTTTTATGGAGCATACAAGCGAAAGGAAACAACAAGGGAACATAAATAAGTATTTTTTCTTTCATTTTTTATTTTGCTCGCAGTGCCAAAGGCATTGCATTCTGGTTGATGGGGTAGTTATGTCAGATATATTTGCTTAAATTCAGAGTCAGCAATCGCTATCATTTTTTTGTGCTGTTTGATGTTAGCTTAGCTAAACGGAGGAAAACTTCATGAATAATTCAATAAGATACTGAACAAATCCTACAACTTTTATAGATGCTTAAGACATCTTGTATGATATAATCCAAGGAAGGCAAACTAGATCATTCAATGCCTCCACATATATTGAGAATCTCAATCCTCCCCATCTCCTTTGATCTCTATTATGGGCTTAATTTTTTTAATAATTTGCAGTTATTTTGGTTTAGTCTATAATATACAATTATTATTTTATTATCCTTGCTCATCCCCTTATAAATTATTGACTAAAATATTTCAAACCCTAAGCTCTGAAATGCACGTACACCAAATTCTAAAACAAATGCCTTCGTGCTATATTTTACAACATCAATAATCTGATGGTATGAGATCGGTTTCGAAAACTACACCGCCAGTCTTTTGAAGCAGGTTTTTTAGTTCTAAACCATGAAAAAATGAAGAGAAAATGACATTTGATCTGGCATCGTAATAGCGCAAAAAATTATGATTTGTACTATCACCAAAGTCAGGCGTGGGAAAACTTTTTTTCACTGAAAGGCCTAATTAAATTTTGGCATCTAGGCAAAAGGCTGTAAGAGCAGAATCTTAACCCTTTGCTAACAGGTACGAAGCATAATGTGCGCCACAGTTCGCCGATTTCGAAATTGAGATGTAGGAAATCCAGTTAACGAAGAGGATATCGGCTAAAATTCGGACACAAATGTGTATATTAAGCATCCATTCAAACCCCTAATCATATTACACTATAAAAAATTATTACACTATAAAAAATTAAAGTTTTATGTAATTAAATAAACACAGAGTTGGAAAAAATGAGATGGGGTATAAATTGCGCCAACCTGATCCGAGTGTTCTAAGAAGTTACTTATCCGCAAAGGGTTAAAGGTTATTTTTCTGTAATTATTATTATATTGCAGACAATTACATATTTCAATGCAAATTGTCAACTGGTAAGGCCGCATAAGAAACTCAAGAAGGCCACAGGTTCCCCATCCCTGACCAAAGTTGTTATATTAAGACTTACATTTCTATCTAAAAATTACTTTGACGATGGAGAATAGTTTATAGTTGAAATACAGATGTCTTTCCAGATGATACTACTTTGAAATGAAATGCTATTTCGTGATTTATTTTCTTATAAGGTTCTTTGAAGTGAAATAAGAAATTCAAAAATCTTACATATATAGATAACTATTTTCACAACAAAGTCAAATTTAAACACCAACTTTTATTGTAATTAAGAATATATGATTACCCGAATTCAAATTTTATGTTTCTTTTAAAGAAAAGTAATCTTTAACTGTCTTTTATAAAGATTATACATCTACGATATAAGAGATGTTTGGCATACTGAAGATGCCAAGTTGAACTTTGTTTCATAATTTGAATATGGAATGAATTTAGATTATTGTAAGAAGATCGGATGAGGATTAACGAGATAATATTATGCAATAATTGACTCTGTGCTCCTGTGGGGAATCATGAAAGAATTCAAATATGGAGCAATCTAAATGGATGATTTAAAAATGGTTTTAAAAAAAAGAATCGTATAAAGCCGAATTAATGGTCTAATATGGACTCTTTCAAAACTATTTCAATCTGTGAAGAAAATAGAAAATTACATAAAAGTATTTACATTATATATTGAATTATTCGGAAAAAATATAAGCTTCTAATTAATTGTCATTTAAGAAACATATGTTTTATTTCTTAAAATAAGGTTATTCGTATATTCACTTTGTTTTAAATAGACCTCGAACTTTTGAAAAATAGTGCTAAAAATCAAAATATCTTAGTTATTTAAAAATTAAACTGTAAGTCAATCTCAAGGTTATAAAAATTATCATTCATTCTGCGTTTCAGGCCCGGTTACATTTTCAAAAACGTATGCTTACTTTTCCAATCTTGCAGAAACATCAAAAATATTTTTTTTTGTAATCAAGCAGTAAATTTGTCTCAATAAACTCTCCAAGTTTTCTAAAATATTAACTGCAATCATCTGACTGCTACAATTAAAATGACTGAATGAATTTAGAAAAGATAATACAAATTTCCGAATTCCTTTCCCTATCATTTTCATCTCAAAATGCCATGAGAAAAGGAGTGAAAAGTATAAAATTCATTTATGCATAGGGGGATCCTGTGTAATTTTTCAATAATTTCTTTCTTCTCTAATAGTGCAAGAGAATAAAAATAAACTTACCTTCTTGATAACAGTAAATATATCAGCGTTCGTGCCTTTTCCCATTTTCCTACTTCATTTAATACTGTTTTCTACGACAAATGTTACGACAGTGCAAAGTTTTCAGCAACTGCCACACAACGTTCATTTCAAAGAATTAAAAGAGATTTAAAATTCCGTTTCGCACATTTAGCTGCACGAGCACGCATACCAGTCAAATCCGAAAGCCGTGTGACCTACAAATTACTCAATCAATTCTTACTCTGTTACAACACTTCTCTTACAATTAAGAGAATTCTTTTCGAGTCATTTGGATGTCGATAAAAATCTATACATATCAAAAACAAAGCCATTTTTTGCTTATTAAAAAATATATGATATCTTGAGCAATCGTTTTCGTATCTGGATTCATGGAACGTCGCAGTATGAATTGCTGCACTGCGTAATTCTTGCATTATTATATTTGTTTGAGAACGTTTAATTTAACTCAGAAATATCTCCGGTGAAGTTTAATTAAAAATGCTGCTACATTTTCGTTGTAGTGAAACAAATGGTATTGCATAAGTTTAGAATTCGATAAAATTTGTCACGATGTATTGTTATTTCAAGCTCATGCAACTTAGATATTCGGCTCAACTAATCAAACTTACTTACTAGTTCACGTATTTTACAAGAATGTATTAAGATGTAATGTCGCCCCCTCCCCCCCGACCGATTCTCGCAGGTTGCGCTCAGGGTTCAGTTTTATCAACACTTTTGTTGAACATCTACGTAACTGGCATTGCTTTGTCTCCTTATTGAAACATAGCAATATTTGTAGACGTTATCACAACATTTACTAAACATAATTCAAAGGTATATTAATCATTTAGACTTATCATTTGTAAAATTAAAGGAAATCCAAATAATGTGCATGTCTCCTGTTTGCTAGAAAATATAGAACGCCTACCTTAATCCCTATCAAATTTTAAGCTAGACCGTTCTCTTTGTAAATGAATACTAAAACAATAAAAATAGCAAAAAATTATTGCAAATATCACCTTATGACCCATCATTTGCGAGCTCCAACAAAAGGTCCAGAACTATGTCTGCAAATTTTCCGACGGCGAAAAGAAGCCACCATTTAAACACAATAGATGCAAATCTGAACCTAGTAATTACTCAGAATTTTGTTAATTTAAAATAGACTTAAAAAGGTTGCGATAAGAGACCCGCGTTTTCTTGGAATTCAACTGGATAGTCAAATGAATTTTAACGTCTTCTAAATTAAGTCAAATTTTTAAAAAGTGCATGGTAATCGGAAAAATAGGCAATATTTCAAATTATCCTCCACCTTTTAAAATTTAAAATTTTAATTCCTTTATTTTTAATAGTTAACTAAAGTACTCTTCAAAATGAGCGCAGTTAGCTTCCCAAATTAATTTCAAATTTTTTTATTCGAATTCTTAATAGCTAATACTATAAAAAGGATAATTCAAAATTAAATGTGGATATGGCCAGATACATCGTATCGAGCGGAATTCTGTTATTGTTATCGAATTTTAGAATATATTAGATGACAAATTCAATATAATTCGAATTGTTTTCACGTTATCAGACAAAAATTACTGAAGACATTATTCTAATCTCAAAGCAAACTTCTATTCAGCTGAAAAAAATCTATTCAGCTGTTTTAAAAATAACGATACTTCAAAAAAGGCGTTCTCGAGGTTCATCTCAAATATTTAAAGTTTAATGTACCTTTGAGAGTAGAAGGATAATAAATGAAAAACATATTAATAAATAAATCCACAAAAATAAGGTACTGTAATTAACTTTGTTCCAAAAGTAAGAGTCTATAACGGTAAATTCATTTTTTTAATTTAGCTTCTTCCTTCTTGTAATCAGCGAAGCCAAAAAAGCCTAATTTTTTAAAAGAAAAGTTAAAAAGGAATTTGAGAACTCAATAGCTGTATTCGCCATACTATATAAAATTTTCATCAAAATTCCTTATATGTGGGATGTATTATTTGGAATGTAACAAAAAGGAAAGCTATATTACAATCAATCTCTATGGAATGATATTTCCATGAAGAATGATTTTTCCGGTTTTTATAAAATTACGTTCCAAATTCTAAAGAGTTTCATAACTAAATCACCTTCTAATCATTCGTGATTATTAAATCATGAAACTGAACTTGATTTCAAAAATTGAAAGTTGCTGATAATTACAGTTCCTCGCATTTTTGTGGTTAATGTAAATTTGAGTTGACTTCAAATATATCTAACTGAATGAAATATAGTTTTAAAAATTTTCTTATTTTAGTTCAAAAGAAACTGTCCATTAGAACTGTTTTCACAGGAAATAATATTAGATGTCCATATGCGTGAAAAGCAGTTCGTCTAAAGATATAATACTGAAATCGATATTAAAATCTCAAAGTGTTGTAATAAGAATATATCAGTCCTTCTTTTGTAAGTTCTGTACTCCCTCGAAAAGTGCCCTCCTTTTCGATATTTGAAATTAGAAGACTGAATGTATATTTAAATTATGTAAATTTATGCAATGGGAAAATAAACATGTTGCAATTGATAAAAGATGGGTGGAAATATTCAGCCTGTTCAAAAATGAACATATTCCATGTGAAATTATTTTTTTTAATTCTTTTTCAATTTACGTTGTGCTGCCCTGGAACTAATGCAGCTGTCGAAAGAGTTTTTCACTTGCTAATGATATTTGGACCTGCGAAAAATCAAGAATGAATGTTGATACTCTAGCTGCAGCACTTTCCGTAAAATTCAATATGATTTCTGGTTCATATATTTTCAGTATAATGTGAGAAGATTGGAAAAATATTTATTCGATGGAAAAGTACTCATTGAAGTAATAATTAATAGGCATGTAAGCATAATTACAATGTTAAATGTTACAAATGTTTTTGTTATGCATTCATCATATTATAGTGCATTCTGTACTACTGTTGCAATGAATAAATGTTTCTTTTATCTACAGCATTTTTTTCTTCAATTTATTTGTGCCCTCCTTTTCATTGTAAAAATAGTTGGTCACTTTTATAATTACATTTAAAAAAGCATTTTGAATACTGTAGTTGCTTCATTTGAAAAAACAGTTTTGGTGGTACAAAAACTGTCTCCTTTTTGTTCCTAAACATAATGAGGTTAGAAGTATTTGAAAAAGGTTCCCATTTAATTAAAATGATTATAAATAGTTTATTACAAAGTTTGATTTGAAAAACTGAATTTTTGGGAAAGTTTCTAGCATAGAAAGTTCAATGAGCTAAAAAGTTTTTAAATTTTAAATATTGTTCAGGTTATTTGAGATTTGATGTCACAAAATCCAGATCTGTTTATATTGCATTCGGTTTTATAGCTGCAACTAACGCAAGGAAATTAAACAGCCTAGCAGTCTACAGACAAGCCCTGAAATTTCAGAAGTTTTTGTACGAAATCGTTTTTTTTTTTTTTAATTTATAAAAATTCTGCTAAAACTGTAATCATTCTCATATTTCTCATATGAAATAAAATATAAAATCTCAGATATTTTTCATTTTTAGAAAATTGTGCTCTTAAGATAAAAAATACTTTTAAAGATTACTATTAAATATTCATTTTTTTATATATATCAGCCTTCTCCGTATATTATGAAATATGCATTTAAGAATTATACTAAAGCATTTCTTTCCAAAGTGTCTGTGATTTTTGTTTTCTTTTTGCTACAACTAAATATAAATTCGACTTAAAAAGATCATAAAATTCTGTTCCGAACTGAAAGACAGTTACGTCAAAATGTGAAAAAGAAAGAAAAATTATTCTGCGCGAAAGTCGTCTGCCCTATGCGTTTCCACAGTCACGTGATCCCGAGTCTCGCTCCATTTCTCTGATGTAACCACAGCATGAATATTTGAAGGGAAGAAGATACAATACGGAATTGGGAAAATTCGAACACAGCCAAATTTCATAGAAAGTATGGGAATCACAATTCACTTTCAGACCTAGTGAATTAGTTTTCTCCATTTTGGTGCACACTGCAAAACGCTACGCTTCCAAACTCAAATCTATAACGTTCATTCGAAAAGGTACAGCTGAAATAACCGCTCGCGCTTTCCGATTTCTCGAAAGCAGCTGTGGGAATACGAAAGAACACTTACGTCAATGGACCGTTCACTACGCAATTTTTAAGGCATTAGATTAAGAATTGGGTTTTAACTTGCTTCCGAGAAGGTTGGGAAAGTGTGTTTTTTCGCTGAAAAACAAAATAATATTTAATAGCCAAAAAAAAATTGTGCTTAAAATGGGTGCTTGTAAACTGTTGACAATTCACGTCCAGCTATGCTTCTGGAGTAGGTGAAGGTTTCATCTTTCAAAAATAACGTTATATGCACCTTATATAACTAGAAGGAAATTGTCATACAAATTAAAGTATACTTAGAACTTGTTAATACAACATTGAAAATATATCAAAATTTGTTTAGAGAAAATGTAAACACAGAATTGCTAACGGAATGCAGCAGAAATTTGCACATTCGATACGCGAATCTTGCAATTCCTTTTGAGATGAAGCCTTTATTGAAACTCTACTCAAAAGTGTGCGGAGTGAAAAGTTTACATAACAATTTTAGGGAGAAAAATTCTATAATGGAAATATTTCGACACAATGCAAAATGGTAACATTTTGGAAACTGAAAAATACTCAGCTATATAATTTAAGAAATCACACCCAAATTGTGACGAGATCAAAATTCTTTGACTCAGTTCGTGTTGGATAAATATAAAATATAACGGAGAGAATTCTCTTATTGCTATTTGGAGTATCAAAATCATTTAATTCATGGTGTGTACAAGAAAATGTATAAAATAGTTTGTAGCCTTTTAAAAATTTCCATTTCATTAAAAGAATGCATCGTGATTTCCCGAGTATTTTTCATATATTTTTGTTAGAAAAATTCTTAGAGATTTTGCAAATAAAATCAAAAAGCTACCAGCTATCATTAACGATTCTATTTTGTGTTTGTGGTGGTTTATCAGAATTTTCAAAATTCCAAATGCAATTAAACTCTAAAAACTTTTCTATAGTCTAAAGTACATGCTAGTTTAATGATTTTGTCCAAGAATACGGCTTCCACAAGCTGCTTCAACTGATTTTCCTGTGTAGCAGATCAAAAATTGCAACCCCTCGTTTCCCCGTGCATATTATTACTATTTTTTTTAGAAAATGGGGAAAAACTCACTGCTGCTCAAAACAGCTGCTTACAAAGATTCTGGATCAGCGAAACGGAACGCTAAATGTATGATCATTACTGTCGTTACATATATTTGTCCCTTATATTTTGAAAGGGGCTCAAAAGGAACATATTTTCTTTGTTAAAATATTGTTATTTAAGTTGACTTGTTGCAAGTTTTTAAAGATGGAATTTTGTAATCTATTTTTTCACTCGTTTCCT
The DNA here is from genome assembly GCA_013235015.1 of Araneus ventricosus. NCBI lineage: Eukaryota > Metazoa > Arthropoda > Arachnida > Araneae > Araneidae > Araneus > Araneus ventricosus. The sequence continues at coordinate 76,134 of BGPR01002759.1, read as the reverse complement.
GATGTACTAGAGTCTTAAAAATTGGTACACTTGTGGGCTTTCAATGACATTATTTTAATATTTTCAGAACTTAATGATCAGTTAATAGAGTAATTTAATTAAATTTAGATTTCATATAAGGGGCGCCACCTGGTAAATAATTTCAGGAAAACTGATTACAAGAGTCCATAACATTTACAATAAAGTAGGAAAATTAAAAGGAGAAAATTTCCAACTTTTGATATACTTATAAAAGTTTTTAAAAGCTGTTTTATTAAGTTTATTTAATATTTCGAATGAGAAAACGTAAAATTGAAGAGATTTTTAGCTTTAGAAAACTGCTGCCAGCTATATGAAGTAAATAAACAAACATTCAGGTCAGAATTATGGCTGTTCTCCACGCTTTGAGCTATGACTGGCGACATACAAACGTATTAACAAAATAATTAAGAATAAGAAATTTTTTTATAATCAACGCACTAAAAGAAACAATTGTACTTGGTGCATACATCGAAATAGCTGTTACTTGTTTTTAAAAGAATTCTTTTATTTAATGTGACAGAAAAATCTTTCCCATTCGTAAAATCAATATGCATGTAAGGAATTGTCAAGCGTCGCAATGAAGAGCAAACATTATTGGATATGCACTTCTTTTCATTTAAGTAATTAATTTTAGTCATTTATTATGCAATTTCATTTAACTTCGTTTTGACAATAAGATGACAAAAGTTGTTTCAAACTTTGAACTTGGTCAGATAAGTATATATCTCTCTCTTTCTTTGACAGATTTGAAAATAGATTTTTTTTTAATAGATTTGAAACATTATAAAATTTTAGTGAATGCCAAAAAAATAATGAATTAATTGAAAGCATTAATTTAATTATTGGTTGTAATTATGGTAGTCCCAGTATCACTAAACTGAGATTTTACGCTAAAATGAGAATATTTATTCATAAAATTACTTTTCAGAAGGCAGAAGATTATTTAATTTTCTACAATCATCTAATACCAATAAGGTTTTTAATTTTTTTGAAATTACATCACTAGAGAGATCAAATTTTAATAGTACAACGGAAAGATTAAAAAGTAGCTTTTATTTGTAAGAATGTCGGTCAATCAAGCGTCAAAGTATAACTCCATTATATTAGGTAATTAAAATGACAATTTGAAACCTTCCGAAACAATTATCACTTACAGTTAATTATTCCGAAAATAAAACCTGAAACAAAATTTTATATTATGCAGAAGCATATTCTTATTTTTTCAACCGTAATACAATCTCCTTTTCATTGGTCTATTTTGCTATTAGCTGTTAAAAAGTAACAGTGAAAAACTAAATCGTTCTTCCTGGTTAAATTACTTTTCGAAATTCGTTTTGAAAGCAATTACTTCAGAATTGTATCAAATAATTTTGTTTCAAAATTCATTCGTGCAGAAAAGCGTAATGAATACAAGAAATTAAATCGCAAAAAAAGCCCGATTCGTGAGAGCTTAGAAGATAGCACTAAGTAAGCGTCCGTTACTTATTTATTAGCTGTGAAGAGCAAATTTGATTAAAAAATTGATGCTTCACTGCTTTAAGCAATTAACGCAACCATTTCAGTGAAACGGTTCAACTGGTCCAAATATTTGATCAATAATTAGGTTACAGGAGTGGAACGCTGGGCTAATGGAATTTTGTACCACAACACGTGCTACTTAATAGTTTAACGATGTACTTTATTTGTTGTTAACGGATTTCCCATCAGCTTTCGAACAATCAGAGATGACATATCATGAGAAATACGACAATTTCTGATTGAATCTGGCATTTTAAATGCTGAAACAGGCATTCTTCCGGAAAAAAAATGTAATTTGATTTAATTAACTCTTATTTTAGATGATATTTATTAACAGTCATTGTTCGTTAAATAAAACGTTAAATGAAAAAAAAAAATCAATATAATAATTGTTTGTTACAACTTCATATCATTAATCTATTTCATAAAAAATACAGCTATTCTACCTTAATTTTGATTTTCTTATAAAGTAAAATTATATATATATACTAATTCAATTTAAAAATTAATTTCAAAAAATACAGCTGTAATGGATTTTCTCGTAAAATAAAAAATATATACACACAGGGATTCGTATAAAATGCTTGAAAGAAAATTGAAAGAGCAATTTAAATTTTTGCTTATTTAATTACTCATTGCGTTATTTCTATCAAGAGATACAAAATATTTATAAAATGAATTTCAGAACTTTATAACTTATTCCTTTTGAACTTCATTGAAACATTTTAAAGTGTTGAATGTAATGCAATTGTCTGAACTCTTTCAAGTCTTGGCGGTACGTATTATGCAGCACCATTTTATGTCTTCCATTTTCTCGGTATATTTTTTTATATCGTTTCAAGTATGATTTACTTGTTCTTGTAAATACGCCTTATACTTCTGAAGATTGTTTATAGTCAAAAGTAATGTTGTTGAAAGAGTTAATTAATTGCGCAGATCTAATAATTTTGGAGAATAAAGATAAAATTCGGAAAATTTCCGGAATAAAGGAATAACTATCTACAAATTCTGCTGTCTGCATTTACATTTCAAAATATGTGTACAATTAATGCTCAGTAAAATCTAATAGCATAATTTTTTTAATTTCAAATTTTTTATGAGCAGTCTGACAACTAATTAAAATTCATCCAAATAATTCTCTCAAATTACACTGAAGGCAAAAATTCATCTTTCGTAAAAGATTATAAATTTTAATAGGTAACTTCTTGTCATCTTGTCTTTCATCTTCCAAAAGGGAAAAATGAAGAGACCGATCATTCCAATTATTGTACTTGAAAGACATTTTCCATAGCAATTTGGCTTGCGTTTACTTACTAGTTTAGTTGTATTTATAAATTTTTTAGAAATTATGAAATTACGCTTAATTGTTTTGTAAATGAATGCACATTAGTTAATTTTACATACGATGCAGCAAAAACTTTATAAAACAGAGGAAAGCTAATGAAATATATTCTGCTTCAAATAAGAAGCAATTTTCATCGTTTCAGAAAATATAAATTTCAAAAACATCTCAGTTGCGTGTTGTTGAGACTCTTGTGGGACTTTATTTTTGTCATGCCTGTAAATCAATATGAGAATTTATAGATATCAATGGAAAAAGAAAATTTAATCTATTTCCAAGTATTCTGTTCAACAAAACAGTGATTTTTTTTTTTAAATTGTTGGTTTAGCCTTCCGTTAGCCTCCGGCGATCTCTCAGATCGCTTGGGTATACATTTATCCTTAAACTCAGTTTGGCAATGGTTTCGTGCCTGTTTAACTATTTAAATACTTCTTACAGGAGTGGGGATAAAAAAAAGTTTCGGCTTTAACCCCCTGACTGCTTATCCCGCGATTTCCGCGGTTGGAAGTAAGTATTTTCTGCTGCATCCTGCGATTTTAGGAAGTTAATGTGTTTACTTAGTACTTTTAAAACACTGAATCCTATTATACTAATAATTCCTTGCATGTAAATAACAATTCTCTTGGTACAACGGTATACGAACCTGTTTTCAAACGTTGCATCTAAATAGTAATTTTAAAAAAAAACGGCAGTCAGAGAGTTAATCACTCATCGCCAAGGGTGATAAAGCCAAACAATGTCTCAGATCGTCGCGCCCAAAGTCGCATTTTTTTTATTATTATTATTTATTTCTCTTTAAGTTGTAGACTATTGTAATTGTTCATTACAAAATGGATTTAACGTGATGAATGTATTTAGTTTAGATATTTCGAATGATTGCTCAAAATCAGGTTGCTAGAATTTTTTTTCCTATTTTCACTATAGTTTCAAAAAAGTACAATCTCGGAAATGAGAATAATTTACAAGAAATCTGGATGGTGCTTTTGGATAGTTGTGGAAATAAAATATGTATAAAAATAAATATATTTTAGGTATTTAAATACATAAAAAAGAGCATGTGATTTGGGAGACCTCCGCACCTAATATGAGGCATATAATAGCAGCGCCTAATGAAGGTTATTAAGTGGTTTAAAAATTTAAATAATTATGCAGTTTTCAAATTCGATATCAGAAAACATGATTAACTTTAAAACTGGAAATTTTAGAATTTCTAGTTGAAAGCAAAAATCAGACAATTTTTCATTACTGTAATAAACGTTTTCGTTATTTTAAGGATAGTTAAAATATTAGATAATATTTTTTACATGAAACATATTCTTAAACTCTTGCGCTTCCAGCAAAATCTAACCATTAAAATATGCCATTTCTACAGTTAAAGACAAATACATAAGTTATATCAAATAATCAATTCTGAAATTCTTAGTTCGACTGTAAAATAATTTTTCATGAAAAATTCATTCTGAATGATTAGAGTAAATAAAATTTTACTAATTTAAAAGAAGAAAAAAATTAACAGAATTTCCTTAAAGAGTTTTGTCCTCATTTTATATCAACTTCCTCCTGGTGTGGCATGGAAACTTGGAGAGGGGGTTCAGGCTTAGGTGTCGTTCTCATCTCTGATCATGGTTCAAAATTACGAGGTTCACTCCAAATATAGCCCTCGTATTGATTCGAAAAGGGACATTAATATAACAAAACTAAAACTGAATGTCTCAGCATTTTTAACAGTCAATTTATATTCCTCGTAACAATATTCATTTTCTGTACAAATTTATAAAAACATTGGCTATCGGAACTACTAAACTTATTTTAATAAATTACTGAAATTCAATTTAAGGTCAAAACAACGAAACATTTCTTGTGCCTTTATTTTCAGACGATTAAAATGACGCAAATGCATGCAACGAAATAGATCTTTATGTGATTTCCGACTTTTTAAGCTAATTAGTTACGAATTGTATAAATTCATTTTACTTGGAATTTTTTTATTTGATTATTTGTCATCAAAGTTGTTTTCATCCCTCAGAGTTTTGTCCTAGATTTGTAGAAAAATTGTTTGCAGAAACTCGAGCCATTAAATCACTCACTGTCTGGTAAGCGAGACTGAATGCATGATTGCATAACTGTTTCCTAAAATAGTTTTGATGATTAGCTCGAAGTATCTAGTAATGTAATTTATAAGGCGCTAATGAAGAGAATTTTCAAACTTTGAAATGTAATTTTTAAATGGTTTTTATTTTAAACCAAGCTTATAGTAAAAATAGCTTATTTAAGCGTTTACCTGAGATAATTACCCAAAATAAGAATTGAATAAATGAAAGTTTCTTTAACCTCGTGTTTTTATTTTTTTTAATTTATATAAAACAGATGGCTGTTCATATTATATAATTTTACATTACAATAATTCAAAGCTAATCTTAAAGCGCATCCCTTGCGCATAAATGTTTTTCCACTAAAAACTGATTTAAAATCCACCTTAGAGATACGAACTTCGACCGATTATATTTATCCATTCTTTATTTTGCTGTTTTTGTTGACTAAAGACTATAGACATTAGCAGAAAAAGGAACATTTATACAGTAACGATAGCGTTCAAGTTTCAGCTTCCATATATGAAACTCTCCAACACAAAGATTTGAAATTCCGTAAAGCCAGACATGGAAAGAAAGCACAAGCTTTCGATATCCTTTATTGCAATGCACCAGTTTTAACCAAATGGGAAAAAATTCCTGCACAAAACCCGATCGGTTTCCTATTTGAACTTAATTCCTTAATGAGATTAGTAAAAAGGTAAAGTGAAACTGAGCAAGGGTAACCAAATAATATATATAATTTATCATTATAATTAATACTTTTTCTATTCTCTAAAACGTTTGTTTTATTCTGGTCCAAAACCTTATTTTCAGAAATCCTGGTCACAAACTGAGACCTTGACAATAAGCTGTGAAATTTGGAACTTTTTAGTGTATATGGCTCTAAAGTGTCATCCCATGTAGGGGATACTGTAATATAGGTTGGTTGCTGAAAATAAAACACGAGTTCATAAATCTATGAAAGTTTTATATTTCTAATGCATTGATTAACGCATTCCGTGCCACGTGTACCATCGATGGTACACGTATACACGGTAATGGTACACACCAGTCGAAAAGTTAAAACTGATCCCAGCGCCACGTGTACCATGAATGGTACACAATGTGATAACTACGCTAAACAAGCTAATTGCTTGTGGTCGACGATATATAGAAATATTGTGTGATAATATATCGAACTTCAAAAATCTATGATCTAATTAGTCAAAACATCAAATGGCCTGAATGAAAAGTCGAGCTTGCCACGGAACGTGTTAATGGAAAATAAATGAGAATTGAATATCTGTCGTGTGGTTTGTAAGCTTATGATGTTTCATGACATGCACGAGGAATCTGCGACATTCGTGGCTGATGCCTTGAATTTACATCAATTCAAATATTGTGCTCGAGGCCCATTCATTTGATTTGATTTTTCAGATTGAATTCCGTTTTGAAGCTAGCTATGCGAGGAATATTTTTGGAACGTGATCAGATGACAAGCCAGCATCCCACCCAAACTAACACAGCATATGAACGGAGGACATATGACGTCAGATTGAACATGCACCAGGGCAGCATATTCGGCAGATGTTGGGTGGAAACAGATCGCGAACCCACCAGCCTCCGATGCGAGACTTTCGCTAAACACTGCGGCCGTTTTTCTCCTCTGAACTTCAACTTAGATCATTTCAAAGTCGTTGAAAAGTTCTTAATTTTTATGAGTAAAATTACGTTTCTTTTTATATTTAATAAGTGATTTTTATATCAAAAGAACAATTTTTACAGAAATTTTAAAAATAAATATAACAATAAAAATTCATATAATAAAATAAATGATATAAAAATGATAAAAGCATGCAGTTCCGTAATTTGTAGCTGCAAAATCAGTATGCATATTGCAACATTTACCATTTTATTATTGGATTTAGAAGCGATATTTACGTTTCTAGAATTGGTAATATTAAGTAATAAAATAGCATTATTTACCTTGATCACAACTTATGAATAGAGCTAAGCTATTTAATTGAATGAATTAAAATTCTATGCATAATCAAATTAACAGTAAATCCGAATCTTGGACTGCGGAAAAACGTCGATACCGGGAATTGAATCTTTTATTAATATTTTTTTATCTATAAATTAATGGTCATTCTTGAACGGTAATATTTTTGTATTTTCAATTAAATTAGATGAAATTGCTTAATTTATTGTAAATGTGGAAGCAACATGCATTTTCCCTCAAAAACTAAACAGGAAACGTGACGGTACTTTCAAAAATAAATCACCATTTATATTCATTTTACAACATGGGCTATTCATTTAACTATATTTTGAAAGATCAAACTATATTGGCTTCTTTAAAAAAAAATCAACTCTGATTTATTTTCATAAGTCCGGCGTAAAAAAATAACATCGTCGTAAACTAGTACAGTTACTTAAGAGAAATAAAACAACTAAATCAGATTTGATTGAAAAAAGAAAAACTTGTAGATTCCCGAACAAAGAACGGTAGCTGCATGTTCGCGTCTGGTGACAACGAGATTTATAATTTTTGCTACGGTGACAGAAAACGCACGTGGACTCACGAGTTCACTCACCCAACAGACGTCTGTATTTGGATAGGATATTAAACATCATTTTTGTCCGTCCTTTGTCCCCATTTTAGAAAGAATTTGTTTCTAGGGATTGAAACAAAATAGCTTTAATTCATCTGTTTTAGCAAACTGAACTCGGAAAGGTTTTATTCGGCTTGGAACTGCGGTACGAGGAATAAAAGAATAATCAGCGAGGCTTGTGCGTATTGAGATTGTTTACCCAGTATTTGAAAATTATAAGAACTATTTAAAAAAATAAGATTTTTATTAACTTTGCATTTATGCCACACTGCAACCTTATAGACTATTAATCTAGGTAGGAAATTAAGAAGATTCTATATTAAATTCCAAATACTACAATGGAACTGTAAAATATTATTCATATATATTCACGATGAAATATTCACAACATTATTCTATATCTCCAGAATCATGTGTTATTTGGCTTCAAAATAACGAAAAAAACCTTTAAATCTTAAGGAAAATTTTAATTTACAGCATTAAGTGCTATTTTCATTTATGCATTTTGCTGGATCAGATGATTATACATATGATTAATACCTAACATACCAAATTTAGATCCGTATCTTTTCAACCAATGTAAAAATGTATATTAAGAATAATATTACATAAACTTTTGCGCTTTACTGAGATTCAAACTAGCCCGAGACACAAGAAAAGAAAAATTAAAGCAACCGTTCGAAAAAGTTAATTTTTACAAATATATCCTTCGATGTATATTTTCTACTTCCTGCTCGAAATTTCCTCCAATTCAGTTTCGCACCAATAAAAGCAACATTGTTTCCATGGTAACGCCACGCTACGGAAAGGAATAAATGGATATTTTATTTTGTAATACATTTATTTATTTAGAGATTTTTTTTAGCTGAAATTATATAACAAGATACTTTTTTTCCTCTTTGATGCGTATAAAACTTTTTTTGTCGATTTGTAAATCCCCGATTGTGATCCCAGCCTCTCTTCTTAATCTAAGGCGGAACTTAATGCTAAACATAAATATATCGATTTTTCTTTAAATATGCCTGTAAAAAATTGCTCATTTCATACTTAACAAGCAGAGCATAAAAGCGTAAGAAGATTCTGATAGAACAACCGAATCAAAATCATTGTCCATCAATTCAATTCGGATTACGAAAATGTTGTCTGGTAAAATAAATCCGACGAAAGCAAACGATATTTGAAAAGTTAAGCCAAAATCTTCTAATGAATAAACATAAAATAAAGTGTGGAACATAAAAACAATTTAAAAGAAAGCCAAAATAAAAATGAAGGAATGGAAGCTTAGTAAAATTTTTCCCATGAATTTCTTTATTTAACTGAAACTAGACAAAGCTGCAAAAAACCCTATGAAATCTTCCGAATTCTTTTATAAAGCATGAGATGCTGTACTCGGTTAATCTACCACTCCTGTTTTAAATTTCCTGTCAGCATCGATGTCTGTGAATAATAAATTGCTGTCTGTACATTTTTTATTAAAATTAAAGGACACAAATTGAAATTTCTGCCTTGGGAATAGTGAGATTTTTATCAATCTAGATAAATTTTTGAGCTGATAAATTAGAGAAAACTTTATAATTTAGAACATTTTTTTTATTTTACAAGTCTTTATTCAAAATTGTTGAAAACCTTATAACATTTTCGGATTAAGATGCAGTAAGAAATTCTATTTATTTGAAGATATATGAAGTTTAATTTGTTTCCGTGAACGGTTTCACTCTACGTATAAGTATTTCTAGGTAATAAAAACTGCCATGTCATTTTAATTACAAACAAGATTACATTAAATTTGGATGAACTAAGGAAAGAGTTCAATTTCGAAAACCAAACTTTCAGTAAGCTCACAATCTTGATCCAAATCTCCAGTTTCTTTCAGAATATTCGATAAAACTGAATGCATCTACGGATACATTTTGAATTCTGCGAATCCGAAATCATCACAAAAGCATTTAACCAAAGATGCTCATAACTAACTCGCAAACAAACTTATAATGAAAACTAACATTATTTTAAGCATTTCATACTGTGTGATTGTTTATGACTAGTCACGATTTTTAACATTTTGCACTGAATTAGAATGTAAAGAGATCGTCATTGTAAAAGAGATCGAAAGAGACGAAGAAAATGCATTGCAGCGAAATTGCCATAAAAAAAAATAAAAAGTACATTTCGGTTACGAGAAACATGTACTTTGTTTTATATAAAATATTTGTTTATAAACATCAGGCGTACTTTGATAGAATTTGCATCTCTTTCATTGTTTTCATTTAAAGGGAAATAGTAAACAGCAGCTAAACAAAATCTCAACATGATATCGAAACAAAAAAAGCTTCAATTATAGCTACTTACCCGTTTTCTGTGGAAATATCCAGCTTTGCTTTCCGTGTTTGCATTCACATCCGATGTGTGTACATCACTTTCTCCGTCCATAGTTTCGGTTCTAATAAAGTCACATTCACAATTAAAAATGCAAAAACCGTAACAAACCGCAGGTGTCCACAAATAACAGGAAGAGTTCCCGTTTCGCTTTCTTAGTCAGAAAAAAATAAATGGTTTTGGACCGAACTGATTTACCGGTTTCATTTACGGCAAGTGGCTTCACTGTTGCTGCCAAATTGTAAACAATGCTAGGTAACTATGGTAGCTTCACGTCCGCTGTCCGTCGAACGCACCGCCTTGGGCGAGGAAAGGTTGCCGTAATACAGGTAAATGGTGGATTCGATTGCCATATTTGGCATTTCATCTTTGCAATATTATCTTAATAAGAAAATTATTGGAGTTGCTAGATTTCATTGGCGATGTATATTTATAATTTAGATAAAAATGTATTTTAACGTTGAAAATACGGAGAAGGGACTCAGAATTACTATGAAAGTATAATGGTAAGGAAAGAAAAATTAATTCTAAAGAGAAAAAATAATACACGCTTTAAGATTAGCACATTTAATTTTGAAGTAATTCTTTTACTTTTAGTTAACGAGTCTCATAATTTGATATTTTTTCTTGAAATCATTGATATTCATTTGATGACGAATCCTTCTTTATTTAAATCAATGGTATCGTATACTTTCATTATAAATATGCAAACGCTTTGAAGATTTTAGTATAAAATGTCGGAATTACTCTCTTTCGAAATGTTCCACAGAGTGTGATTACTTTGAACACAGAACTATATAAATACTTACTACTTTTTTTTCTATAAAAAGATAAGTAAAATCTCGTAACTTAAAATTCTGAGAATTCAGTTCGAGTTTCAAAACATCTAAAGGAAATAATCAACAGCTAATATTATAGCTTGGTGACTCAAAACAGTATCTTTGCAGCCCCCTCCACACACACATTTTTGATTTAAGCAACATTTGTTAATTTTCCTAATAGTTTTAATCCAATGTTTTTGTATCAAATTAGACTTTTTAAATATAATTGTATGTTTTCCTTCAAATTTCAAATATTGATTAAAAATAATTAATTATTGTTAAGTACAATTAAAATTATAAATAATCATTTACAAGCCTTTGTTGGGCACAAAGCTCAGCAAAATTATAAAAAAAATTTCAAAGTGAAGAAATTACCAAAAGTAATAATTTCCATAAGTATAATTCGATTCCAGGTCGTATTTCTTCTGATTTAAAGATAATAATAATAGTCTGTAAATTTGTCATTTTAACTTATAATGTTTTGGGTGCTTTTTATTTATCTATCATTATTTCGGTTCTGAAATATTCATTTTTATTTTTGTTTTTAATTTAGTTTCAAATTTATTCACGTCTACAGAATTAACTTCGTTTTTTAAAAGAGCCTATTCTGCAAATTTTCCAAATCAAATTTGCATAATAAAACAAACAAAACCATAAGTTAACTAAAGTTGTGCCACAAGGTTAAAAAAATCTTACTAGTAGATATTAAATTGCAGAAAAAATTAGGTTAGAGATTATTTTTCATGGAATTATTATTAAATTTGATTGAAGAGAAAAAGAATTTATTTTAAATCCCATGGAATTTTTTTAAAAAAATGGATACTAAAGTTTATCTCTTATCGTGATAAAATAGTTCAAATTATGCTTTGATATGCATTGCCGCTGGCCTCATAGGAATTTTAATGCTTTGGCGAACAGATCCACCATTATTTAAATGCTAAAATGGGAACAAACATCACTGCTCATGTAATATTTTTTTTGTTATTGTTCGTTTTTTAATATAAGCTTATCAATCTCAGAGTTCAAGATTTGGGCTTCTTCGGCAGTTTTTAGTTTATGCATTGGAGAATGAAGTTTATTATTGTTAAATGGTGTTCAAGTTTAGATTAATTCAACTAGAATTAGCATGACGTAGTAAAAGAAAAATCGATTTACAATTAAAAGACTATGAATTTCTTTGTGTGTTTTGACTATTTGTGTCATGTAGAAGAATTTAGCAAGTTTCGGTGAAATAATCATATCTGATATAAAGGAATAAAAGTTGAAAAACATATTTAATAAAAACAGTTTTTAAATACACTTGACTAAAAAGTTGAATTTTTTTTATTTTTATTATTTTCTTTTAATTATTATCTTTCTTCATTATTAGTCTTAAATCATAAAATATTATGGAATCTTGAAATCGATTTTTTTTTCTAAAATTTACTAATGGTGGCGCCACTCATATGGAGTCAAAATTTAATTAAAATTGTTTGATTAAATGATAATTAACTTTTGAAAACATACAGTTGTGTATTTTCAAAACTATAGAGCATCAGGAAATGAGTAAAAAATCTATTATAAAATTCCATCTTTACAAGCATGAAACAAGTCATGTAAAATTAAAGTGTGGAAAAATAGGAAGTGATAAAATTGTATCATGTTAAATGGCCAAAATTAGGAAAGAAAACAGAAAATAACGACAACGACAAAGTATCCTAAACTTTTTGTTTTCTGCATAAGATACATGCAGACTTTTCCTTTAAACTTATTTCTTCCAAAAAGTTATTCTTCCAAATAGAAGGCACAAAAATTCCTTAATAATAAATTACAAATATCGTTAGATAAAATGAAAAAAACTAGTTTTCACCACTTTTCAATACAATTTATCTGTGAATTTAGAAATCATGTGTGACCAGCCTGTTTCTTTGTTAGTTGAAATGAGCAGCATCAAAAGTATTAATTAAAATTAACATACGCAAGTTATAAAACAGAATTCAATAATGCACCGTTAATGGAAGGAAGATCATCGTAAATAAAACGAACAGAATTTTTCTCATTTATTTTATTGACATTGGGTTGTCTGAAGGCATGCATAATGATATCACTTATCTGTTTTCATCTGCTGTACCTGTTGCAATAGCTGTAAACAATCACCTGTTGCAGAAGTAACTGTTTTCAAATGCTTTAATTTTTTAAGGAATTCAAATATTTGTAATTAAAATGTGAAAAACCAATTTACTGTTCTTTACATTTAGAGTTCTTTCTTGCTGATTTCTTTTTCTGTATATGTATATGTGTTCGCCATCTTGTAAAAATAAATGGCTAATAACCTGTTTCTATAGAATTTTCAAATAATACATAATTATTCTAAAATAAATTACACGTTATGAAAGAATTGTAGATTGAACATTCTGGACCCTCATATATGTTCTGGCAGAAAACTTTTAATAAAGTATATGACAGCTGGGGAACAAGAAAAAAAAATTTTCATGCGAAAATACTTTTTTAATTTAATTTTGAATGCGTTCTTTAAAAAAAATAGGGAATTTTTGAAGTTTTTCTTTTCTTTTTGAATGAAAATCTGTAAAAGAATAAATAAAGGTTTATATTTTAAACTAAGAGGACTTTGTCCCTCAGTGCTTCATACCCTCCCTCCCCTGGAAAACTGCAAAACTTTAAAAAAAAAAAGCGTAATAAAAAAGGAAATGAGAGATTGATAACCTGGAATTTTCTGATATTTTTAGTCTTACATTTTTTTTTCAAAAAACGCAATAAAATTTTGACATTCTAACAGTATTATTAAAAGTTTATGTATTACACGGAGTTACATGGATGTCTTTTCATATTGTAATTTTAATATTTTCCAGACCTAACTTAGGAAAGTATTATCTAAAAGATTTTCGATTCATTTTAAAAATTTAGAATAATATATATTTAACGATTAAATTCATTTTTCGTCATAGCCATTTTTAGCTATTGTACTTAAATAAATATATTTGATGTTTTCACTGCGGTGGAGTAGCAACACTCATGCGAATAATTGCAAAAACTAAAAACATGTATAATTTCGTGCCATTTTTAGCTTTAATTTTAAAACGCAACAAAATTTTGAAATTCCTACAACATCGCATTCAAAATGGACAAATTACGAACAAAATAATGCTACACTCATAAGTATGTATGGATTTCAAATTAGCCGCGCAAAGTGAGTTGAGTAAAAACGCAAAAGATTTTGGCTTATCTTCTCATATAAAAAGTAAATGTAGTTTGGTACGTTTTCAATGTAGTCAATTCATGTGACGTAATAGTCACCTGACAAAGGTTACCAAGCATGGCATTGTTACAGTGTTCTATGCTTTTGTTTGCTAAAATTTTGTGCAAACTTTTTGAGTTGAAAAAATGCGTTATAGTTCAGCCTTGGTAAGAAAGAAAGACGACCCTCGTGAGCTTTTGAAGTTCTAAGCCTACATTATATTGTATGCTGTGCTCTTTCATTAAAAGGTTTTTCCAATAAACTGCTTTCAAAATTTCCTAACTAAATTGCAAAAAATAATTCAAGCGAAACTTATTAAGCATATTACAATTCAAAAGAAAGAGAGCTGGATTATACTTACCAAATGCTTTATTTACTCATGGACCATATAACCTTTTCAAGAGTCATTCAATCTTATAATACTTTTATATTAATTACCCTCAATGACAAGCAAAAAAATTGAAGATGATTGCATTCTGACACGCAATATTTTATAAAAAGATGTATTGTAAATACGTTCACATCGATAAATTGCCTTTGCTTTTATGGGTATAAACTTCGCTGGGTTTCAAGAACCCAACAAAAGACTATATCCATTTGGGGGAGGGGGAGGAGTGGAAGGTTGAAGATACAAAAGTTCCGGACAGGTTTCAAGGTATATTTTTATTTTTAAATAATGCTGAATTCAAAGTATGGAAATGGCAGTTTTTACGATTTGCGTAATGCGTACGTTTGCGAAAATTTAAATGAAGTCAATTCATGCTCATGTGATTGATATCAAATGCGCTACGCCAATTTAATTCCGGCATCCATTGCGGATCTTGAAGGTAGGAAAAGAAAGACAAACGTTACAGCACCGCATAACAAAACGGACAGTTAGATATCATTTGACAACCCCAATTACGTTTGTCGTGTGACTGCGACTTCAAGTGAATTGGTTGTTTTATAATTACATACTATATATCATCAGTCGCACGTGATTCCTTTTAAACTCACGGGACTCCACTAGGTTTAATCAACTGAATTAACCTAGGATTTCCTTTGCCTGCAGTTTGATATTAAAGAAAACTTTCGTTAAAAATAATTGATGCATTCTTTGAAAGTTAAACTTGCAAAATAAATAAATAAACCATAACATATAAGGCTAAATGCATCATTAAATATTTCTAGAATTTTTTGATTTTTAACTAGCTCAGCAAACGTTATTAGACTAGATTGCAAGTGTGGATTTCCCGCAATATATTTGTCAGTATTTTCTTACTTTATTAGTCGCTGAATTTTTTAAAACTTTCACAACAATGCAAGGATCAAGAAATAATAGGTGCAAAATGTAGGTTTCCGAACGATGTATAGGAAGCTACATGTTTCAAACGTGTTTTTAAAATATCTAAGATTGATTTTCACACCAAAAACAATTTTAACTATAGGTATCACAAAGAATACTGTTAGGAGTGTAGAATGTTCTTACGGTTTATTTAATTGATAAAAACTCACTAACAATGGCAAATATGTAAAGAAGATTTGTCCCGAAAAAGATTATTTTTGATATCACTTTCATCAAAAAAGATACTTCGCTGAAGCATACAATTAAAGTAACTTACATAATTTTTTAAGTATTGGATTTTTTTAAAGAAATCCTTTATATCATACAGAATATACGTGCTATTTTTACGAAAATGCACGTAAGCAATGTGTATATTAAGCATGACTATTGATGCAAGTTGCAAATCATTATCAGCTTTCTGTGAAACGGTTCGAGTCGAAATCTCTTTTCGCCTTCATCATTTTCCGGTCGGTCCCCTAAATGCCTTCGCGACCAAATCTTCGCTGTAAAATGTGAGTTCAAGTCTAGTCAAGAAGTTCAAGTGCAGTTCCTCCAGCCTTTCTGGAGAAAATCGAAAAAATTTGCAAATCCGAAAGAGTCCGGATACTTCTGATCATATAGTGTATATCAACAAACGGAAATGGAATGGAAGCTGGAAGAAGTGTTCATTTGCATTTGTCT